>MJUU01051761.1:25529-42181 GCA_002080025.1 Modiolus philippinarum | reverse complement strand
TTGGAATGTTTTGATTTCAGCAATATGTATGTAACCTGGATTATAAGGGGAACCCCTGCCCAAATTTTTTTTTCAGAGGTGCTCTGAAATAAGTTGCAATGGATAGTGGAGATTTTGGTTGCTATGTATACCAAACAAGAAAACAGAGAAAAAAGGTATTCTGATACACACTTTCAATTTCAGCAATAATAAAATAAAAAACTAGATTTTAAGGTAGAACCCCTGCCCAAAGTTTTTTTTTTTTGAAAGGAACTTGGAATGTTTTGACTTTTAGTCAAGTTAGGACAAAGTCAAACTTCCGCAAAAGTTCCATTATAAATCTCTGATTGAAATAAAAGAATTTAACGGTATATGCTGAATTGCAACTATTTGCCTATCCGATGATGTACTGATGAAAATAACAAATGTTCGCAACTCGGCTTTCGCACCTTTGGTGCGTTTTCTGATTTTTATGTACATCTAAAAGTTATAGAACTTATTTTTAAATTCAAATACTATATTTTTATGATAACTATAACTTTGAATGTTGATATAAATATTTTACTGCAGATTCCAACAAATTCATTCTTCCGGCATTATGTCTTTTTGCTTATCCTTTTCCGCCACAAAACAAGAAATTCCTGGCTATACGACTGTCGTGGTAATCAATGTTTTTGTTGGTTTGCAGCTGTATCTTTTTCTTTGGATGATTTCACTTCAAAACTGTATGTGTCGTCTGCACTGACCAGTCAGTCATATAGTTGAAATGATAATATTTCCTTCCGCATTATTGACACCGACATGGCATTGCAAAAAGTGCATTGCATTGTACTTCAGGAGTTAGGAACATGGGCGTCTTTGTGTATTCCGAAATGAATTCATTGCTTTTGTCAGTGTTTTGTAATCGTCACAACTAAATGCGATGTTCTAGTGGAGTAGCACTTCAAGTTTGTGTATGTTATGTGCTAGTTTTGCACAAACATAAAAATGCATAAATGCATGCTTGAAATGATGCATCTTTGTGGAGTAGCATGGGTCCAACAAATTTTGGGTAGTCCTTGGTTTCTTTTCTTGTCACTTTGTAGTCTTTGTATACAATGGGGAGTCTAAAAAGTCCTAAATTAAAACTTTTGTTTACACGATTGGCAATTCTATTTAAAGGGTAAAGTATTGTTTCATATCTGGTATATGGTCCTTGTGTAGCATATGATGGATGGTTTCTGGTCTTTTTTGTATTACATGCTTTACGTAGGGATGCTCTGTTGAGCCCTTATGTAATCCGATTACACTTAGGGAACGACCATTTGATTTTTATGGGTTGCTATGGTCAAATTTAAAATAAAAAGGCAGGACGCCAAAAATCTAGAAAAAAATAACCAGGACAGTACTTGTCCTGAAAAAAAATGCAGGATGGTAGATGTGGCTGTATAATTTTAAGGATATTGAAAAGAAAAAGTCAGGCGCGCGTAAGCGCGCAAAAAAAAATGCAGGCTTTCAATTTTCCAAAAATAAAAAGGCAGGATGGAAAATTTGACTATAGCCCCCCCCCATAAAAATCAAATGGTTGCTCCCTTAAGGTTAAGGATCACCCTTTAATGTAATCCCGGTTACATTTACGGTTGCAGGACCTCCCTTAATCGTAACCGATTACAATTAAGGGGGGTAGTGTACATATGCCTAAAGTACCTACCGTAATTGTAATCCCTCGGAATTAGTTTATAATTTGCAGCACATATAAGATGAGAAATCGTGTTCGCCATAGTTTGATTATGGGTCATATTTGTTTTAAGTAGCCATTCTTACCATGGAAAAAGGAAGAAGAAAAAGTGCTTAGAATTACTATCGGAAATCCGAAACTTTCTGCAGGATTTGGCAAGGAAGCATCAGGTATTTCCGTACAAGTCCCAGTATCGATGAGAAACAGTCTGACCCGATAAATGAAAGTATTTATTTTGTTGCTGTCTGATTGTTCTTAGAATGAAAGAGTAAGTCGGAGGGAGTCGCATGCAGATAGTGATTTTGTGATTCGAGCTAACATAAGACAACCCATCCTGGTCACCTTTCCTGTAAATGTTTATCCTGACTGTTTTTGTTTTATCTTCCCATTCTTTCAGAGGGGGAAGGAGGGGGTCTGATCTCGGATTCACGTAAAAATAATGACAAAATCCCGATTTCCCCAGTAAATAAATGACATACATGTAATCCTGATCCCGAAAAATGAAGATTCCTATTCCGTTTATCATGGGTATTGTTACGGGTTAATCCCGAATCAGCCCGTTGAATAAAACAACTATTCACGGAGTCCCGAAAAAGATCCTTCCGTCCCTCATTCGGAAAATTTAAACCCTCAGAATAGTGTATACCAATTTTTAAACATCCTGTCTTTACATTTTCAAGCGATTCTTAGCTACTTGATTATCCCCATGGAAACGCTAGCAATTATGGTATGTCTAGAATAAAAAAAAAAACAAAAATTGGTCACTCGAGTTTGGTCCATAGAAATAATATGCATTATGGTTCTTTTCGGTATGCCTTTAATTTTAGGATTTTAGATAAACCCCAAAATTGGTCGCTAGAACATTTGTCGCTAGCTTAAGTCGGGTTAAAAATATTGTTTAAAAGTCAGAATTTCTGTCATTTTCATACAATTCCGTCTACTTTTCCGTTTTAGAAAATTGAAAGCTTTAGAACAATTTATTCATTTAATTTGTATAATATTTTGAAACAATTCTGAGCACTTTTTCTCTGCCTTTTTTGTTTCCATGGTAACATGGCAGCAAATATGACTCATAATCATGCTGTGGCGGAACGTGTTAGCGCTGCAAATTGTAAACTAATTCCGAGGGATTACAATAACGGTAGGTACTGCAGGCATATGTACACTATCTCCCTTAATTGTAATCGGTTACAATTAAGGGAGGTCCTGCAACCGTAAATATAACCGGGATTCCATTGAAGGGTGGTCCTTAACCTTAAGTGTAATCAGATTACAAATAAGGTAAGGATTACACTTAAGGGCTCAACAATGCTCATTTATCGTGGTCAACACTTTTAACAATTCGTAAGCAACATGATTAGAATACATCGGTTTTCTTTCTGTTTATTTCAATATAGCTTTTCTTATTTTTTTAGTGTTCAGTAATGGACTTGTGCCTATTCATTTCAACATAAATTTGTTTTGAAGGTTTTATTTTCCATTCTTCTTTCATTATTCTCATTGTCTTATGAATTGCCCTGTAAATTCAGGAAATGTCCCACTTTGTTTCACTTTCAGGCACACGTGGTTAATCCTTCGGAAAACAACTCTAAATAAAGTTGTTTGTCATAAAGAAGTCTTGGTGATACACTTTTTCTACGTGAGGACTCCCAAAAGCCTCAGTCATCGTAGTACGGACTAATCTTCTAATTGCGTCTCTTGTCTGAATTGTTAACTGGGAGTGTATTTTTGATACAAAAAACTATAGTGTCTCCTACCGATACATTATTCCTGGAGATGATTTGTATCTTTATATGTTGCCACTGCATTTGAGTATCACTAAATTTGGTTGAAATCCAATGAAAGGTGTATAAGAATTAAAGTTCAAAATTCTATGGCAAATAGGAGCATAACTTCCACAAAAATTGGGCGATCAATTCGGCCAGACAATATGAACAAATATGCATTAAAGTCAAATAATCCTTTGAAGTTTTATTGAAATCGGATGAAAGATGTGGGAGAATTAGCGTCCAAACTTATTTTATAAAAATTATATGTCAAAAGTGGGCATAACTGCAACAAAAATTGGTCGATCAATCTTGCCAGACAATTGCAAAACAAGGCACGAATGTCAAAAATCCTGTGAAGTTTGGACAAAATCCGATGAAAGATGTTTGAGAATTAGCGTCCACAAAGCTAATTTATGTCGAAAAGGGGCATTACTTGCACGAAAAAATGGTCCATTAGTTCCATGAGACGTTATGCACAACTAGACATGATGGTCAGCAATTCTGTGAAGTTTGGTTGAAATTCGATGAAAGATATGGGAGAATTAGCAGCCACAAACTTAATTTACCAATTTCTGAGTAAAAAAAGACATAACTCCAACAAAGTCCAGCGGATTGAAATGAAAGCTAGTCATAATGGTCAGCAATCCTGTGAAAATTTCAACATAATTTACAAAAAAAAAAATAATATTATAAGGTTCCAAATAAAATCGGCTTTCGGGTCAGCACCGAAGTGCTGACTACTGTGTAGTGAATACCCTCGGGCTAAGGGTCCACAACCAGAGGCATCGACCCAGTGGTAACAAATAACTAAATACCGAAATTGCCGTGACAACTGAGACAAGGAAAGACGTATTTATCTAGCTACCTGGTCCATGGCTTATATAAACAGCCGAAATAACTATATATTTAAGGGTCCCATTTTTAGCTCACCTGGCCAAAGGCCATGTGAGCTTTTGCCATCACTTGGCGTCCGTCGTCGTCGTCCGTAATTTCGCCCCCACCTGAGGCCACCCCGGGGTATAGAAATAGGACCTAGTATCTCCGGCTAGCATGGTATGACCACTCCTAAACAGGGCTGACCCCGAGGGAACCCCGGGATATAGAAATAGGACCCATTCCGTGGATGTGCGGGATTAATAAATACACAATCCATCTTTCGCATGGGATGTAAACTCAGGTCCAAGTGTTGGAAGAAATGCCACGCTTCATGCACGTAAAGAATCCTTGTAGCAAGCTCTTTTTTGAGTGGTCCGTAGGTGATCGGCTACAAGGCTAAATTCTCCGCCCCTTTCGATTTCACCCTACTTTTCCAGTGACAGTCAGAATTTCCCGTCCCATGACCCTTTCCATAGCCCAAAGTGATTATTTATTAACAAACTTGTTCTCGTCTTGATATACATTGTAGCTGAAATACTGCCCAGTAGACGTTAAACAATAATCAATCAATCAATCAATCGTCCGTAATCATCACATTTTGATTATCTCCTCTGAAACCACTGGGCAAATTTTAACCAAACTTTACAGGAATGATGTATGATAGGTCTTTCAAAAAGATTGCCGGAATCTTTCTGATCCGCCAAAAAAAAAAAAAAACATGGCCGCCAGGGCCGAACATGGTTTAACATGGGACCATATGGGAAAATGCACATTTTGGCTATCTCCTCTGAAACAACTGAACACAGCTAAACCAAACTTTACAGGAATGATGTATGGAAGGTCCTTTACTTAGCTTCCCAAAAAATTCTGATCCATTTTGTATGAAGTACAAACCTCCCGAACACATTTTTAAAAGGGACATCCCAAGTACAGCTGTGACCAAGTTTGGTTGTGTTTCAGCTTCAGATTGGATCTTTTAATGCTTTACCATTCGGTTCACTGTTAAGCTATGTGACCCGCCGGTCTGAGATATTACTCGGGAAATCCGGCACAATTAACGAGCGTAAACGATTAGCAGATGTGACAAAATTTGGTTCTAAATGGCCAATTAGCTTCAGAAAAGAAGATCATTGAATGCGTTTTCTATAAGGTTCAAGTGTTTCACTATGTTCCCCTCTGGAGGCAATCTTGGATGAGGCTCAGACTTGTAAACATATTTATATAAAGAAGACTTCAAAAGGAATAGTATGACTAATACTGATTCAACTGGCTGTTCTATTTCAGAAATGAAGTCTTGAATACATTTTCCAATTTTGTCCAATGTTAAACTATGCAACTTCCTGGCGACCATCTTTGAATTGATGCGAAATTGCAAGACACATTTTTCTTTACTCAATGGACCAGCTAATGACTTGTGACCAAGTATGGTTGAAATTGGCCTAGTAGATTCAGGGGAAATGATCTTTAAAATGTTTTCTTATAGGGTCCAAAAATAAGCTAACTTTCCTGTTATTATCCATATTTGATGAAGTACGGGCTTGCTAAAGCTAAAATGTCGTTCTTGACATGCTTTACAATTTTGCATACAAACGTAACCCCTATTACAAATCATTTTTGAAATAAAAAGAATTTTTTTGTCGATTTAGGGTACTCATATACTGGTTTATAAATTTTCTTCAAAATTTCCAGGTGGGTAGATCCTGATATACTGAGCATTTTTTGCACTTCAAAGTTGACTTCCCTCTCTGATATTTTTTTGATAAAAAGTAAAAAGTTTAAAAAAATTTTCGGAAAAGGGACAATATCTCTAAAACGGGTAATCAAGTGTTCTTCAAAATCGCATGGTCGGTAGATCCTGTTACATGTACGCCGATTACTTTGAACCCCATGTCAGTTTTTCTATATATGTATCCATTTTCAGTTATTCGCTAAAAAAATTACCCCCGTGTGCAATTTGTAGTAATAAAAGCCATGTTGTTTGATCCTCAGACTTCTTGGATACAATTTTTAACGAGATATCTATAGCTAGTTATGATTTAGGCCATATAAAGTTTTTATTGGCTAGGCTTTTTCTCTGAGTTTTGTTAGGAACTATCTAAAAAAATCATTGGACTCGAAGTTTCTGAGATGTTCTTTTTTTTCCGAAGGGTCAATTCTTAAACTACGTCCTTTGTAAGCGGCCATATTGGATATTCGACCTGATGGATACCTTTTCTGGAAGAGGCCATTTGAGGACCATTGTGATTAAGTTTGGTTTTAATAGGACTAGTTTCTTTGAATGCGTTTCCCATAAGGTCAGATGTTAAACTTTTTCTAATGAAGGCAATCTTTGATGAGGTACGGACCTTCAGATAATTTTTTGGAAGGGACTATCAATGGACCAATGTGACATAGTTTTCTTATTTATGGACTGGTCGTTTCTAAGGAGAAGATCTTTTAACGCGTTTCCCTAAGGTCTAATGTTATAAACTATGTTCCCCATTGGAAGCAATCTATAATCTAAAGATCTGTAAGATGTCTTTTTGAAAGGTACATTATAGGAGATATTGTTACTAAGTTTGGTTATAAATGGACTAGTTTACTAAAATTTACGACAGAAAAGGGCGACTTTAATATCAAAATTATCAATTTTCATAAAATGGCTAGTTAAATTCCAACTTCTGCTTACGGGATATACATTTTGCAGTTTATTGATTATGCGAAAGTAGAACCAATATGTCGTCTTTCCCATTAGGCATAGCTATCTACGCGAGAGTAGAACCAATATGTCGTCTTTCCCATTAGGCATAGCTATCTACACGAGAGTAGAACCAATATGTCGTCTTTCCCATTAGGCATAGCTATCTACGCGAGAGTAGAACCAATATGTCGTCTTTCCCATTAGGCATAGCTATCGCAGTGACCAGTTTATCAACAAAGCGTCCAACTATTCCGTCTCCAACGTTCATTAATAAAGGGCTACGCAGAGCGCAGCATGTCGACCACTGAAAATCGGAACAAGTGTAATTAAAAGTGAATGTTGACACAGTTAAGAGCTTGTCACAGTATCTAGATGGACAGAATAAGTAGCTTGACACAGTCATTACACTATCAGATGTGCTATGATCTTGTTTGGCAATTTTGATCTTATCACGATCTTGACAGGCTTAACACAATTTTGTTAAGAAAGTGTAGGATTTTTAGTTTGTTTTCAAGATAATTGCTTTCAAGGACGAACAAGACGTGTTAAGATACTTTCAGACCAAATAAGATCCAGGAACGATCAAGAGGAGTTAAGCTTGTTTAGATCAAACAAAATCTTGATGTGATCTTTTTTGATCGGGACAAACTTAACAAATTTTGATCTTCCTTGAATGTAGTTATCTTGTTTGATCTTGATAAACTGAACAGGTCTTGATCATCCTTGAAAGTCATTTTTTGAAATCACTGTATTAACAAAATTGTGTTAAGCATGTCAAGATCTTGATAAGATCAAAATGGCCAAACAAGATCATAACATATCTGCTAGTGTTAGCTGGACACAAACTAGGGAACATAAAATTAGCCCTTTACATCCCTGAAAGCTATAACTGTAGGAGTTATCCCGAGTTCCTATCGTTGTTTATGTTTGTCATTTGTCATTTTATTGTTTTTCGTGTGCAGTTCCCTGGTGGATTGTGGCATGTGATTGTAATGTTCAACCATTGTAAGCGTTTCCTGTTATCCTTGCTTCTTTAATTATGCTAAATCTATTGACATACTACTGACAACTTACATCAAAATAAATCCAAGGAAAAAAATTCCCAACGAAGCGCGATTAAAATTAAAGATTTTACATATTTTAAAAAATTGAAATTTCGGCCCCTTTGATCCCATCTAACTCAATAAACAGACAGAGATACGCTAAATTTGTCAAATACTTCTGAAAGCTTACAACAAGAAGAATATAAAGAAAAAAGTCCTATCAGAATCTGATGAAAAATAACATGAATAAAGATTTTACATATCTTAAAAAATTGCAATTTTGGTCCATTTCACCCTTTATATCTCGGAAACGGTAAGAGATATGTCAATTCTGTTGACATTTTACTGAAAGCTTATAACAAATATAATCCAAGGAAAGAAATCCAATCAAAATCCGATAGAAATTTAAGGTGATATGCACATTTGCAATTTTGGCCCCTTTTGACTCTCATAGCTTCGAAAGGAAACAAGTTATCAAAAATCTAATGGTTATGTGCTATCTAATTTTTTTTCATAAGGAACCAACTGCAAAAAACCATCAAAATCAGACAAAATTTAGAAACTTAAATTTTTGAGATTCACGGGTTCCAAGCCTTCATTTTGTGCAAGGAAGATTGTGTAAAAATTTGGTAAGGATTGATAAATTGGAACAAAAGTTATTGACCAAAAACAGACAACGACGACAGCACCATACCATTATACTACAATGTACCTCAAAATTTTTGCGGTCGTATAAAAATTTTTGTCCGGACTGTGATCCAAGATTCATTTTTACTATGTACTACGACGAACATTTTTCACCGTCTGAACATTTTCAACGGCAAATTTTGTTGAGTTGCTACTGGCCACTACCACAATGGAAATCTGGAGCACCATAAACCGGTTTCCCAAGGTTCTTTTGAAATGCCTGTCCGAAGTCAGGGCAATTACAGCTGACAATTTTTCTAGTAATTTTGTTCCTGTTTTGTTATTTTGCCCTTTGGATATCGGCGTTTGACAATTTTATCCGGTAATTTTGTTAGTTTGTTACCGCTTGGCCTATTCCTGTCGTCATTCACTGTTAGTCAACGATGGTATTCACAAACCCAGTACTTCGATCTTTGCCCGAGAATCGATTTAGTTTGGAGACTTACAATATCGAAATTTGAGAAAACTCCGTTAAAACCAACGAGTATCTCCCTCTAGCTCTGTCCTTAGCAGATTTTGGCTTTCACACATATTTTGGTGATGAATTGCAAATGTTTTGATTTGTTCAGCTCTTAAGAGACACAAATTGTCGAAATGGCACAATGCAGAAACTAAATCAACCGTAACCTCGGTATTCTGTTATTCAAAGATGAACTTTGAATGTTCCCCTAGAGTTCAGTGTTTATCAACTTCTGAACTTTGAATGCTCCCCTAGAGTTCAGTGTTTATCAATGTCCTTATTGGCAGCCATCATCGATGAAGTACGATCCTGCTACAAAGTTTTTTGAAGGGACCAAGTAAGGATCACTGTGACTTAGATTGGTTATTATTGGACTTGTAGTTTCAAGTAACATCTTTGAAGGTGTCTTTCATAGGTTTTAATTGGGGATATCCAATATGAAAAATGTAACTCGATCACTCTGATTTAATACTCAGGTATACTCGATAACTCGGCGGTCTTTTTAGACATCAGAATCCTTGAGACGGATACATCGGCAAACGAACACCGAAGCAAAAACGAGGAAAGGGGAAATTCCAAAATCACAAATCCAAAATCACGGCCATTCACAGCAACACGAACGGAGACAGGATGACAATGACAAAACAAATAAACAAAAATGAACAAGAACGCCACAAAACTGAAGCACTAGCAGTGTGAACCCCTATAAAAACTGAGGTATCATCAGGTGCATGGGTAAGCATGATCTGCTCCACGCATGGTACCCGTCACACAATCAGCTAGAATATAGTTTTGAAAGATCTGTTTGATGACTGATTGGTAATTGTCATTTTCTAACCCTTAGACAAAATTTAGCATTGCAATTATATATAACTACAATATTATTCATACATGTATGACATAACAGAAACACCACTCACAGTTTGTCTAACATTTATATAAAGAACAACTTCGCTAATAAGTACGAGCGTTTCATCAAAAAGCAGGGGATTATCATATTCGTATAGTTTTAGAATATTGTGAAGTACTCAAGAAATAATTCCAAAAATCAAACATTATGAACACACAATAGATAGACTAATTAAGCCTAATATGAATTCACCCATGTATGCAATAATTGGAGTAATTAAGGTCTATAGAAAACTGTGATGGTAATAAAACGGTTGTTATAAATTTAATTAGATGGAGTTATTCATTATGGAAGAGGAAGGTTTAGAGCCTACAGCAATTTTAAGAGATGATTTAGATTATACTGACTTATATTTTTACCTGCGTCACCAACGGTGACCACAGGTCTGGGAGCCGCTCGACTCCGTCCGTCTGTCCGTCCGTCCGTCCGTCCGTCACGCTTTGGGGGTACCAAGTTTGTGTAATCTGAAACTCAGACACCTTCAACCCGATCTTTGCACAGTTGTTTTGGACACATTGAAAATGTGCACCTCCATGTTTAGTGAGATTTGGGAAAAAATTGTCGAATTTAAGCATTGTTGAACTTAGTCATTTTTCGGCATATTTTAACATTACAGTGCCTAGTTTGTGTAATCTGAAAGATTAACATCTCTGACGAAATACTTTTGGAAGTTTTTACAGTTGTTTGAACACATTGGTGATGAGAACCTCCCCTTTAGGCCAGTTTTGATGTAAACAATGTCAAATTTATCTATTATTAAACTTGTAGTTTATTCTATCATATTATATCATCATGGTACTCAATTTTTGTCCAGAGACGTTGCAGAGTTTTGAAGGCATTGGCCATGGGCAGCTATTCTTGAATTTTTGCATTGCTTTCATATATTTTCTCATAAAGATTCAAAGTATGTGTTTATTTGAAACTCAGGTATGGTTTTCACCTTTGCTGAAGTGATATGGACTATTTTCATTTTATGCTTTGTTCAACTTTGTACATTTGGTTTTGTATTTTTTCTTCTTTTTTGTCTATTACAGTAATAGAGTTGAACTTAATATAATCTCAATTATAACTTGCATTTGAAGAATTTTTGGTAATAAGGTAAATGAATACTTGTTTGAATTGGTGAACCTATACTTGACATTCTGTTAGATTAAAAAAAAACACTTTCTAAGTTGAACATGAGTGACTGTGACGCAGGTCCAGACATGTAATTGATCTAATTCTGATATTTGACCCTTAACACCGGCAGATACAACCTTCGTTCTGAATGGTCCAAAAATGGACGTTTCAAGGTACTTTTTGCCATTAATGATTTGCCGAAGTATGTTATTGAATAGAAAATTTATTGTTTGAAAATATTATAATCCTGGTTTTTGAGTGAGTGACAACTTCTTTCACTTCTTTCTTATTATTTTACAGATAATTGCTTTACAATCTCAATGAAATGCCTGCATCAGGTTTAAGCTATTCACCCTAACATGCATATGTAAGAAACAAAGGATAATCCTTAAGTAAAAACTTGATTTCTTAAGTTTTCACAAATAAGACAGTTATCTGATTGGTTTAGAGCACTTTACTATATACTAATACTAATCAAATGTTTTATTCAAAAATGTTTTATTCAAAAACATTCAATCAAAGCGAAATTAAATAAAAATTGTCTTTCACGCCTTGTTTTTGTTTAGTCGCACGCTTTTCTGATTAATTGTTTAGGTCTTAATCATACTAACGGTTCAATAAACATCAAATGAACAAAATGTCTGGAGTCCACACCTTTGAAATCAAAATCAGTTTCAGTCAAAAACTATTTCGCCACACATATTTTTGCTAAGTCAAAATATTATTTGAATACTTAGTGTACATTTTTTGCAATTCTAAGTAACATGGAACTATACGTTCGTACATGTAGTCCGTTTCGTCAGTTGTTCAGTATATTTGGAGTTAATTTGTTAGTTAATTGTGCATATCTATTGGACAGTAACAAGTTCAATTTCAGAGCTCTGAAATACGGTAGCAGTCAAGTTAATAAGAGAATGGCAGTTATAATGCCGAGTATTCGTACCATCCGAGCGATACTCGAATACTTATTGACATCCCTAGTTATAATCTTAAAACTATGTTCATAGCTGGCGACCATCTTGGATGGGGTTAAGACCTGCCGACATTTTTTTTTGACAATTCGGACTTGATTCTTATTAGACTAGTTGTTTCTGACAAGAAAATCTATGAATTTGTTTTCCAAGTGGATCCAATATTGAAAAAATATGGTCCACGCTGTTGGCCATCTATGATAGAGTGCGGTCTTGTCGGGTATAAATTTTAAGGGAGACAACGAAATGACTATAGTTCCATTTTAATTTGCTCAGTGGTTTCAGAGGATTACTATTTGATGAAAATATTACGATTGACAGATAACGGACGTGATGGAAACAGCTCACCCTGGTATAGCAAAAATTAATAAGTAAAATCCAGTGCACCACAATATGAGTTCAGAAAACGGTTTGTTTTTCAATTATCAGTCTGTTAATGATCATTCGCCAGTCAGCAACCAGTTTTGATATGACATGAATGGTAAAACATTAATGTACTCCTACTACAAAAACTTTCATTTTTTATTTAAGACTTGAGTTTTTCTCTCCTGTAGTGTGGTGTGCCTTATAAGATCCCCCGTGCGAAAGATGTATACTCAAATGTATTTCATTTATAATGTACTTGCTCTCAGAAAAAATTCTCATACATTATCTTATTTTTAAATTTTGACATTTTGTTATTTCCAATTGTTATTCGGACCATCTGTTTATAGTGCCCACATCTCATGAGTTTATTGTGTCAAGTTTTCTTCCTATTGCTTTGTTTTGTTTGTTGATATGATATGAAACAACGGCAGTAGAGTACCAAAGGAACAATGGAAGTGATGATCACAAAAATCGAAGTCCAGAGACATGGCAAAAATGGGAATAGATAAAAGCAGAACAACTGCGTGGGACAGCCAAAATGCACAGAAATAAAACAAAAACGACATTAAGAACAACGGCACTCCTAGTGTGAACTCCCAAGAAAACCGGGAGTGACTTATGGTGCTCCGGAACGGCAAGTTTATCCTGCTCCACTGGCGGCATCCGTCACACTATCAGTGATGAGAGATATGTTGGTGGCTGATTTACCAATATGCTTGTTTGACAAGTACATATCATGTCAAGGCCTTCTAAAATATCTTTTTGTAGACGTTTAGTGTCGATCCCCCTAATTGTTTCTTTTAGTTCCAACAAAAAAAATTATTGGAAAATATAACAGCAATTCTTCATATACAAAAGAAAAACAATAGTATCAATAATATCAATAAATAGAATAAAATGCAACACATAGTTATTTTTTTTAATTTATATATAATTATGTAAGCTAACATATTTGATTAAATTTTCGCAAACAAACATATGAATATAAACAAAAGACTAATAAAACAACAATTACCGTTTTTCGTTATGTATAAGGAAAGAAAGTAACATGGTATATAATTCTAAAAGCATACAGATCAAGTGGCAAACTAACACTTTAATGAAAAATTATAAATTATAATTAAAACTCGTCATGTGAAAAAAATATGTTATCAAAAGAGGTATAAAAAAGCAAATCGAATGCAGACAAGTGAACATCATATAAATTTCACAAAGAAATCACGAAATTTATAAAACAGGATTCATGCTATCAATGGATAGGAAATTTGTAGGCACTCCCAACAAAGACTTTTTTCAGTAAATTTTGACTATTTATCAATTTTCATTTCATAAATACATGATGATGACAGTATGGATGAAGATACAAGTTGAGTATGTGTTTGATTTATTAAATTACAACTTATACTTTTAACATCAAAGTTTCAAATAGATTCATGAATGCTCGTAGGTGCACGGTAACTTTAACTTTTATTTGTTTTTATGTTCTTGAATTTTTGTCGTTGTAAATCTTAATTATTGGTCAAAGCATCGCAATTCAAAATAATTTTGGACCATTTTTCCTTTAGCTCTTAATACGACTGGTAAAAGCGAAGGAAAAAATACCATGAGTGGAAAAATTGTGATAATTTAATAATGTTAACTTACAAATGTGCCCTTGACCTGACATTTTTGGGAGATTTATGCTTTATCATTTCAATCGGGATAGCCTGCTTTGTAAGATGTGTTTGAAATCAGATGTCTGGTGTTTTGTACTGCATCAAGAAGTTTAGTTAAGCACACATTTATTATAGTCCTCTTAAGCAGTTTTAATGAAATATGGTATAGCAATATCAATATTAATAAAGGTACATCGATTAACATTGTTGTCTATGTGGTTTATATGCTGCTATACATACATGAAATATATATATATATATAGTGATTGTGACACATTAACATAATTTCAATAATTATAATTCGAATAGATGAAAGTTAGTAAGAGCAATTATTTTTGCAAAGAAAATGATCTCTTTTTCTTTGGTAAATGATAAGACAGAAACAGGAAATGGATATTCGGTGTCAACTAGCAATCTAAATCTCAACTTTAAAAGTAGTCTTCTTCACAAAAAAGTGAAAAAAAAATTTAAAAAAATAGGGAAACAAATAAAAATAAATGCATTTCAATAGAGGTTTAAAATCAATCGATTTTCAATCGATAATGTTGCACAATTTACGTTATATTGCCAATTTAAAGTGAAGAGTCAGTAAAAAAAAATCTCATAGAATGTTTTTGAATTTTGCATGATGATAGATATTATAACATTCCATAGAAATATTGAAAACTTGGGGGTAACCGACTAGTTTTTTCGTGACAGCTGCCAGAAGTTAGTAGTCGAAACCCTCGATTTAACAAAGAAATAACGTGAAAATCGTGAAAGAAACCGCAAAATTTGTGTTTAATTGTCACTTTGAGGTAAAACCTATACAGAGAATTTTTCAAAGAACTAAATATATATTTTAAATGTGCTAATAAACATATTAATATTTTTGGGGTAACCGATTTTGTTTTCTCGCAAGAGACATTTGAAATCAGCATGACATGTCAATTGTTTGACCAAAATGCGACGTCGCATTTAAAGATAGAACGTGACGTCGTAAATCCTCGAATGATTTGCTTTCAAATTGGTTCAACATATTAGAATTATAGATAGGAACTTTCTAAAAATATGTTTTCATGTCCGTGCTATTAGAAAAAGAAAGCACGGACTGATTGAATATTTAAAAAAATAAAAACGGGAGAAAAACCAATTGTATTTCATTTATACAAATTTTTACATATTCTTTTAGAATGTTTTATTCATTAAAAACTGGCGTCTAAGTTAGTACATTACTACGGACAAATAGTTCTACACTGATATATTTTCTTTCAAATGGTGAATAAAAGGATATGGAGTAAATGCACATGAGACAAAGTCCCTACAAATACATGCATGTAAAAAACAAGCAAAGGAACAACGCTTTTATTGTTGTTCTTCATCTTGAAGTCACCATTAGGCCTTCAACAATTTCAAAGCAGAAATAAACAGAATAAGATTTAATTCAGAAAAAATATCAAGGGTAGAAACATGTACAAATACATGCAATTCAAATAATTATGTAAATATCCAGGCGTATTGATGGATGTGTATCAATAATTTGCTCTGATTTCGCATATTCGCTATAAAAAACATCTCTAGTAAGTTTAATATAGCAGAACAGGCTTATTCTGTCGATCTAACTAATCTAGATCTCCTAACGGAACACGTCCAGGTAAATTTGTTACGACCTATGTCCTTGCGGAACAAATAGTTCTACACTGATATATTTTCTTTCAAATGGTGAATAAAGGATATGGAGTAAATGCACATGAGACAAAGTCCCTACAAATACATGCATGTAAAAAACAAGCAAAGGAACAACGCTTTTATTGTTGTTCTTCATCTTGAGGTCACCATGAGGCCTTCAACAATTTCAAAGCAGAAATAAACAGAATAAGATTTTTAATTCAGAAAAAATATCAAGGGTAGAAACATGTACAAATACATGCAATTCAAATAATTATGTAAATATCCAGGCGTATTGATGGATGTGTATCAATAATTTGCTCGGATTTCGCATATTCGCTATAAAAAGCATCTCTAGTACGTTTAATATAGCAGAACAGGCTTATTCTGTCGATCTAACTAATCTAGATCTCCTAACGGAACACGTCCAGGTAAATTTGTTACGACCTATGTCCTTGCGGAACATGTACAGGTTATTTGTTACACACTATATCAGTATGGTACACTTCCTTGTTACTAAGAATCATTTTCTTGTTGAATAAAGCTCTTATAGGCCTGACTGTCGACATAGAGATTCGGTACTCAAAGGTAGCATCGGGTCTAACAACGATGCAACAATACGTATAAGGATGAATATGATCATAGCTGTGTTGTCAGCCTTTTCTTCCATTTGCTTAATCTTACCACGTATTTATAGGGATTTTGAATTTGAAAAAAACAATAATGGATTCTGAACTTCATCTCAATTTTTGGGTGTACTCTCTAGATTCGGG
>MJUU01051761.1:7540-24802 GCA_002080025.1 Modiolus philippinarum | reverse complement strand
TATATATAGACCTTAAATCGATCGCAATCGATCCTAACTATTCTCATCAAAATTCTTCTCAATTTGAATCGATCTTTTTGAAACCACCTCTTTCATATGGTACCAAAAAGATCGATTACAATTGATCTATTGATAGTGTAAATAGTCACAACTGATTGAAATCGATTCCGATCGATTCGAATATTGTAAGTGTGAACGAGGTCATAGAAGCCATATAAATAATTATCACACACAAAACACTATCATTATTTTCTATACTAGTATATGAATGGCGTGAGTAATACAAATGAACACAAAAGAAAAGATTTCATCAATCAAAATATCCTCAACTTGAAGAGATGAATCGCACGCATTTGTAGCTGGCAATGGCCTGGGTACCTGAGTATCGTCTTCCCCATTAAAATTTAGAAACATATACCAAGATTAGAAAAAAAAAACTTTTTTTCTCATAACGACAGTTGTCAGAGAAATGTTATGAAAAGAAAGAATTTACATGTAGTTATTCCATTTCCATTCATATTGAATTTGTGAGACATCAATATTCCCGTAATTCATCGTCACCGTAGATAAGAAAAACCTACAGCCTTTGTGCATTGTATATTTTAAATCAAACATTTAAACAAAAAGAAACCTGATTAGACCTAAATAATTTATCGCATTTACAACAGTCATTGGGGTTGGAACTACATTTGAAAAACTTAACGCATTCCTTAACAAAAACGACGTTCCCGGCGGGAATAGGATATTTGACGCCCCTGTTACTGTTACGTCGCAGAAAAGTTGTTTTCACTACGTGGCGCTTTTTTCCTGACTCTTTACCTTGAGTATGTTACCGAGTGCGCATTAGTATTTGAAACGGATTTTTTTTTACTGTGTGGACGGGGAAAGCTTCTCCTGATGTATATGTATTCTCTAGACTAGATTATTTGCAGACGACACGTCTTTATCTACTAGTTCAACATCAGAACAGCTCTTAGAAGAGAAAATTAACAGTGATTTAGCTAAAATTGATATATGGTCTCAGAAATGGTTGATTAAGTTCAACCCTAACAAAACTAAATTTTTATTTATTTCTAATACCATGAATTGTGAAAATTTGGAATTATTTTTTCAAGATACAATTCTTGAAGCTTGTAAAGAACATAGACATCTTGGTGTTATCTTAAGTGATAACTGTAAGTGGGCATGTCATATTGAAAATATATGTCAAAGTGTATGTCGTAAACTGTCCTTACTACGAAAGTTAAAGTTTTTGTTAAAAAGAGAACATCTAAGTAAACTTTACTTGACATATATACGACCTGTTATGGAATATGGTTGTGAGCTGTGGAATGGCTGTGGAGTGGAACTTACCGAAAAATTAGAAAAATTACAAATGGAGGCAGCTAGGATTGTCACTGGTTTACCATCATATGCTAGTAGGGAATCTTTATATCAGGAAACTGGATGGGAAAGATTATTAGACAGGCGGAATAAAAGATGCTTATGTCTAATGTATGATATAGTAAACAACCAGTGTCCTTCATACTTGTGTGACATTTTACCACCAAAAGTTTCGGAAATATCCAATTATCCTCTTCGCAATGGTGAAAATTATGTTGTTCCTAGTTGTAGATTATCATTAACAAAGTCTTCCTTTTTTCCATCTACATTACAAGCATGGAATAATTTGAGTCTTACCGACAGAAAATGTCAAAGTAAGAGAAGTTTTAAAACCAATTAAGTTTCTACGAATTCTTCTGTTCCTGTTTGGTTTTTTAAAGGAACAAGAAGATTGAATATTTTACATACGAAGATCCGTTATAATAACAGTGCATTGAACTATGATCTGTATCGGTTTAACTTAAGAGACAATCCTAGCTGTGCGTGTGGATTTCCATGTGAAAACTCATTCCACTTTTTCATGGAATGTCCTAATTATAATAATATTCGGCGCGATCTTTTCTTAGTTTTAGGTATATATGGAGATATTTCTTTAAACTGTATTTTGTTTGGAAATAAAAATTATCCTGTAGAACAGAATGTTGACATTTTCCTTGCAGTTCATGAATTTATAAAACATAGTAAACGCTTTGATTAGTGGTTGCAGTGTGTGTATGCATGTGCGTAAGCGCGTGATTTATGAGTGTTGTTTAAATAATATTTTTTTGAATATATTATGAATATTTTTTTACATGTCATTTGCTGTCATTTACCTTATTATGTTGTATATTGTAGGGAGAGGGCTTTATATAATGTTGTGATAACTTGTGCCCAATCCCATTGCTGTAATTCAAAATTCAAATTCAAATTCATGAAAGAAATGACCAATCATACTCAGGAATCATTCTCAGATAGTTTAGAAAAAGAAAAACACTTTTCGCATATTAAATTGCTGGTTGACAGTGAAAGTGTCAAGTGTATTTATGTATCACATTTCATGAAAGAAATTATTTGCCAAAAAGAGAAATTAAATTGTACTCAGCCACAAGTTAAGTCCGATAGATCAGAAAAACAACTAGTATCCAAGGGTTGGTTGATAATGACTTGTTGATATGGCGTTTCGCCTTTTTATCACTTTTTGATTTACATATCAAATAATTATTCAATATCCAACTGAAACAAAACAACTAATTTGAAAGAAATGTAACTATACTAGTAGGTTTTTTACTGGTCAACTTTGAATGCCTTTAGTGGTAAACTTCAAGAGGTACAGACCTACCATGACCGGTGCTAATGGTTATTCTTTACTGATTAATTCTGAGAGTCTTAAGTGGCAAATATATCTTCATGAGATACAGATTTATCTGTCTTTGTTATTCTTTATTGGCCATTTAGAGAGTCTTTAGTGATAAATTTCACTTCAAGAGGTACAGATATATCTTTCCTGGTACAAATGGTTATTCCTTACTGGTCAATTCTGAGTCTTTAGAAGTAAACTTCACTTCAAGAGGTACAGATCTATCTTCACTGGTGCAAACAGTTAATCCTTTTGTGTTTTTACCGTCCATTTTCCATTTGTCAGGGATTTGATAATCTTCAAGCAAAGGCGTCTTTGTGTATTTCAAACGCTACAAAACAAAGAATTTAAACCTGTGCATTCTACAATGTTTCTTGAGAATAGTTTTTGATTATTTTCCATACATACTTTATGCTGTCTATTTTACCTTATTGGAGTATATTTGTTTATTACATAGATATGACAAACGATTAATCCGATCATCATTAACAATATATATTTATAGCTAGTACAAGTTACTCAGATTTTCTTCTTCCGCAGAGTTTTTGCGTGTTGAAAATATAAAACATATGTGTTTCATATTAAGCATATGTTTTATATTTTCAACACACCTGTATATTTCTGTATGAATTATAGAAAAAAAAGTTTTCTTCTTACGCGCTCCGGTACGATACAAATGTGTTTAAAAAATAATATGCTGTGAAATATATTAAATATTAGAAGAGTAAACTTGAAACACTCATCAGACCAAGATAGAAATCAAGTATGTTTGGAAACAAAACAAAAATCATGTCAAACTGAATTAAAACGTAAGATTGGAAGATGCTATGGTTTGTCAAACATTGTCTGTCGAATATGATTTTTTTTTAAATCGCAAGTATAGAAATTATTTTCTTTTCATTAAGGATGAGTCTTTTTTATATATTAGCCCTATTAGTTATAAAGACATTGGCTTATAATTTTTTTCAAAGTTGTCCATTGCATCATGAACATGATAATCAAAATTTTTATTTGAATGCCAGTTTCTCAAGACACTTAATTTACATACAAAATGTCATACCTGTAAAAGGGATCCGTTTGATCTTAGTATCTTTACAACGGCATATATTGGAACACATATCATTGAAACAATGGCTAACATCAGTCCGAATGCCTGACCCCAATCCGGATATGTGTAGATTTTGTTGTATACTAAGGGTTTAAACGTGATAAACTGGAACAACAAGATAGCCTGCAATATTTAAACATTTATGTTTTATTAATAACTGGAAAAACAAGATAGCCTATTATATGGAAACATTTATAATCTACTAATTACTGGAATAACAACTGATCGGGCCATTATCGGCATCCAACATTGGTTCACATAATATTACCCATTGGCACAACGTCATTGCCAACTAGTGGGCCAATGACGTGCCATCGGCATCATAAATCCAAAATTGAAATTGGACCAACTATGTACCAACTTCACCATACAACCAAATCTAGCGTTGAACCAACGTTGTTAAGATTTATAAAATTGTCAGACATTAGCCTTAATCTCATGAGAGGAAAAGATTTCATGCAGTTTTGATTTGGAGTTCTAAAACTGTTTTGCTAAATCTTTACCAATAGGAGCTGAAACATATTTTATACGTACATGTAGGTAGAAGCTTAGGTATATGTGTATTCTTTATATAAATACTCATCTTGATATTGAACAATTATTGTGCTGAATTCAATTATTAATATATGAGTGTAAACAAAAGTTCTTACTCATTGCAAAACAATGAAATTTTCTACTTCATTATGTTACTGCATGTTCATGTACTATTAACGAAGTAAATCAGATGATTTTTTTGTTTAAAGTACCTGACTCACGTTACTGATATTGGAAGACCGTTTGCCAATTCTTGGCATGATATTGGCGTTAGCTGTGTAAAATAAAACTTATCTATGTGTGATTGATCTTAAGGTTTGTAACAACTGCGCTTCGGGGACCGAAAACTATACCTGACAAATATCATTTCAAAAGCATGCATTTTATTTTAAACACAAAAAAATTATTTGTGTCAGACGTGCTGAGCTATAGGGATACTGAATAAGGACAGCTAAATTCTCTATTATATTGCTACGTTGTGTCCATTGAAAAATAAAGTAGCAAAAATAATTGCTGCGAAATTGAGAAAGTATTACTTTTGATTTTCGCAGTTCGTACGAAAAGTATAAAGGAGACTTTTAAATATTCAATGAATCCAAATCATCTCTACTTTTCCACTACGAGAGAATTTATAGTATCGTTTTAGACTACGTATAGCGACATAGTGGCATCATCTATCATCCCATTTACAGTATAAGAGTATACAGTTATTACATGGGTTGGATGCAATACACCAGAATATTTGTCCTGGGGTAATGGGAATGATCAATGACAAGTGTTCTTTTGCATAAGGCCATCCGAGTTGGTAGGTTCAATGGGGCAATAATCGGTCAAATATCTGATTCCTTCATTTGTAGGAAAAATCTTCAAGAAGCTAAGTGTTGCTCTGAAAAAGCTATAGAATACAATTACTAGTAATCACAGTCAATTTTACGTTTTGATTTGATAAAAAAGGTAATTGGATTGCTTTGAAATAATCCAATCAAAATGCCTCAATTAAGGTCACCATTCGGCCATAAACTTGTCATAGTACTCAACAATGCAATAGACCGCCTTGTTCTAAATTAATTTTTTAAAAAAGAAAAAAATATGTATTTATACAATAAATAAGATAAAACCTTGAAATTAACTAACAAAATAAAATAAATATGATTTGACTTTATGTGAAATGTAACCTTTATCAAAATTGCAATGTAATAGTCTATATTTTTTCCGAAGTCGTCTTTAGTTTTTGAAACTATTTCACCTATTTCTTTGATTTCTGTTTATATTTCGGAATATGAACTTTACGTGTTGTTTTTAACGCAAGATTCCAAAATCTATTCTGAATGCGTATTTCATTCCGTAGTTGATAAATAAAGCATTGCCACGATCACGCACGGTTACATATTTTGAGGGGATATTATTTCGAGCTATATAAAAAATTATATGTATCGTACATCTCGCCACTATATTGCAAATAATTTCATCCCAATCAACTGTATAACACATGTATAAAAGCTTTTTATATCAATATTAATCTATGTACTAATTATCAAAAATATTGGAGTATATAAGCACAGGATTCCATACAAAATTTACTATGCTACAGCAAAATTCGAAACACATGCGCGTTTCTTTAAACGGCCTAAACAAACTATGCGCACGAAACAGGTATTATCTGTCAATCATACGCACGTCAGTCATATGCAACATACCCGTTCTATACAAATCGATTAAACAGGGCGTGATATCTGTACGTCAATCAAATACAAACATTTTATTCAGATTATATGATAAGAATCTTTACATATTTTAGAAATCGGGTATTGTCAGTAAGGATAAAAATGCTTGCCGTGTGTAAGAACTTATATATGGCTATATATTCAAGATGAAAAACAACAATAAAAGCGTTGTTTTTACCATGACTTTGTCTTATGTGCATTTACTCAATATCCTTTCCTTCATCACCGATAACCATTTTTCGTTTTTACCGCAACATAAAAATGGTTTTTAATACAAATTCACATTAGGAATTTCATATTTACTATTCTAATACGATCATTCGGATTGTTTTAGACAGTAAATACATTCCGTTTGTTGTTTCAAAAGAAAAACATATCCGTCCTACTCGATTCACACAATCCATAGAACATTTAGAAATGTGTAGAAATATTATATATATCAGAAATGAGATGTTTTTCCCGCGCCAAAACATGACAAAAATAACAAAAGAAAAGGATTATAATTGTGTTAGTTTTTGGAAAGCAAACGGTCTTTGATTCAATGTAAAAACATCTGACAGTTAAGTTCAATATATTTATTTACTTTTAATTTGCCCAATGGAATTTCAATATTTACTATATTTTCGTGAATTTAATTTCTTTCAAAAAAGAACAAACTTTCATAAAAAAGTAACCCACAAGTGTCCAAGTAAACCAAAATACATGCAACACATTGACTAAGGATCCGAGGATAATTCTTGAATCGGCTAATATACTTCAAACGGCGATTTTTTGTTTGTTTTTGTTTTTGTTTGTTTGTTTGTTTGGTTGTTTTTTTTTGTGATTTCTTAGTGCATTTCATATGAGAAGAACCTTTTACGAGCTCGTCTGATTTCCGAATGTCATTTTTAAAGATTAAAAAATGACCGGTATCTGTATACAAACACTTCCACGAAATAAATACAAATTAAGAAGATTACCCAAAATTATAACATGATAGTGTCAAGGTCCCAGGATTCAGGTTTGAGTAAAAAAAATAATATGATAACGCCTTGTATGCAGGTGGTCTTGATGTTTACTTGTAGTGCAAACATTTGGAGTTTTACAAAAAAAACAACAAAAAACAAAAACAAAAATAAAACTAAACAAATAAAAAAAGGAAATAAAAATAAAAAACACGACAAAACAGAACAAAAACTTTCGACATACACTATGGATCATAACAGCAGACACAGAAAAATACAGAAAATAAATCCAGACAAAATGCCGGTTTCTGTTGATTCCTTCAAAAACATCGTTTTTGGTATGTACTTCATATATCACATTGTATATACGTAAAAATCTAAAAAGTTTACTTCTCCAAAGAAATACAACGTATATCCACGTTAAAAATCCTTCATTTCTATATATGTATTATAATTTTCACTATTTTTACTATCCATATGTCAATCTCCTCGTTGCACTTTGGAATAGAAAAATGTATTATCCTTTAGGGACCGACCATCTAACTTGAAAGGGGGGGGGCTATGTTTTTTTTTCTATGTTATGTGAAAAGAATATTTTGGCTGCCACAATGATGAAAAAAAAATTTCTGAAGGAGGCTTTCTGCCCCAAAAAATAATGTTAATTTTAAGAAAAAATATTTTGTTGATACACGTGCAAAAAATTTTCTGTCCAGGAAAAAAAAGCCATAACCCCTCCTTCAGTTTAAATGGTCGGTCCCTTAGTTCAAAATTCTGTTATAATCTACGCACGGCATTCAAAAAGTACACACTCGACATAATTCGGTCTAATCGATATGAATGTTATTCACGTTGTCTTCAGATATTTGTTATTGAAATGTGATTTGACCTGATGTGTATTGTAATTTATGATTGAGCAATATTAATATTATGTTTATCTGTTTTTGTTTGATAACTTGCTTGTACTTTAATGTATCTGTATTTGCCTCTTGTTACAGTGTACGCTGTCAGAGAATTTTATAAAATTTTCATTCTCAAAATGAAAAAGTTACCACGGGTACAATTACAAACAGAAATAATAAAAACATAAAGGTACTATTTTTGTTTCATTCAGTTTTATTATTGATTCTTATTGTATCAGTAATTTGGCACATTGGCGGATCCAGTGGAGGTTCCAAAAGTTGCAATCCCATTTTTCTGGATTCTTTTTTTTTATTTCGTGTAGAATTATGGCAAAAATTGACAAAATTGGTCAAAACATCGACTGAAATAATCCTTTTTCTTGCACCTCACCGAAATCCTCGATTTCCGAAAGCTCGATCCATAGGTAACAACACATTGTTCGTTTTATAGTATACGTGAACAATGTTTTTACAGTTTTATATCTATTACTTACTATCTTTTCTATATGCCACATAATATTCCAAAGATTTAAATTCTTGTTTAAAACAGAATGTATCAATATTGACAAAATAATATGAAATGTGGGCGTATATAAACAAAACAAGGAACAAACAAAAACAAAAACAAAACAAAAACAAAAATAAACGAAAAACAAAAACAAAACAAAACAAAATACTAGTACAAATTATATACATGTCTGCGACGTGCAAAGTGTGATCGTATTGCCGTTCTTCCTCTGCATGAATAAATGCCCGTGGTGCATAAATTTGAATAAATATATCTACACAGCACTCGGGTGATGGGTTTAAATGCAGTGCAAAAGGTTTGCCACGATATACCGCCATCAAAAGCTTGAGGAAGGAGTATACTCGGAATTGATTGTGTTAAGTGGGTCTCAATGCGGTATGAGCGGGAAGTAGGATTGCCTTTTTTAGGCCAACGGAAAATGGGATCGTGACAAAAAATAAACGGGAAGACGGGAAAGTATAGGACGTGACGCTGGAACCGCTGAAAATTTAGCCCATGGAAAGCGTAAATACGGCCTCTTTAAAAGTCTTTATAAAATATTTTTCAAACCTTGAAACTGGAAAGTGGTGAATGATTGTCAGGATTTTGGGACAGGGTTTCAAATTAAAATAAATAGTTCTGAAATCCTAATAATAAACTGCTGCGCCAAGAGCACATGATACGCCCGTCCACTTTCACCTCGAACTTTATGGCATCGTTGGACCGCAACAAAATTTTAATTGAAAAAAAAAATCAAACAGAATATGTGCCTTACCAAGATGTAACCACTAAACAAATATCAAATTAATATGTAAAAAAATGAATTTAAAAAAAATATTAAGTCAAAGGGACAAACTGTCCACAAAAATCATTAAACAGGAACCAAATTTAAACTTAATCCATAATTTATAAACATACAATCATAAACTATATATCAAATCAACATATTAACACATTGTAAAGAAAAGGTGGAGAAACTGATGTTTTACAAAAATTTACAAAGTCCAAGGGCCATAACTCTGTACAAAATCAACCAACCGGAACCAAATTCAAACTTGATATGTATCTCACCTAAATATACTCATATATCAAATACCAAATCAATATGTCAAGCGGTTACAGAAAAAATCTCCGGAAACCTATATTTTTCAAAATTTCACTAAGTCCAAGGGCCATAACTCTGTACAAAATCAACCAACTGGAACCAAATTCGAACTTGATCTGTATCTCACCTAGATATAGTAATATACCAAATATGAAATCAATATGTCAAGCGGTTATAGAAAAAACTCCGGAAACCTATATTTTTCAAAATTTCACTAAGTCCAAGGGACATAACTCAGTACAAAATCAACCGACCGGAACCAAATTCGAACTTGATCTGTATTTCACCTAGATATAATCATATACCAAATATGAAATCAATATGTCAAGCGGTTACAGAAAAAAATCTCCGGAAACCAAAAAAGTTAACGGACGGACAGACGGACGAAATAAACATATTTGTTGACAGATAACTGATTGACGTACAGAACGCCCTCTTTATTCGATAGGTAAATATCATATTGAATAGCATATGATTGACGTACGATTGATTGACATATAACACCAAGATCGTGCACATTGTTTGTTTAGGCCGTTTTGTGAAACGCGCATGTGTTTCGAATTTTGCTGTATTTTAAAATATGTGAAAATATCTATAATTACCATTGTCAGCGCAGGAGTGATAAGTTTCCAACAAATATAAAACCATCTATTTATTCTGTAGCCAATCATTAATTCAATAGCATCGTAAAACTTATCAGCACCTATTGAAATAAACAACAATAAAACTGATTCTTTCTGACTTCATGAGTCTGCTGGTAGACTGCTAGTCCCCGTTGGTTTCACCAGCCGAACAATCAATAACTTAGTATATATGTGTTAGTCCAAAAATCGGTATACCTTTGAAATTTCAACTATCTGAATTTAAAAAATAGGTTTCAAAGGATCAGTATCTTTTCCGTGCATCGCTCTATTCTCCGGTTTTTTTTTAATTCCTGCGAATTTTGTTTCAAAAATCGAATGAACTGTTGTTAAATTATGCAGCTAACTCGTCTTACAATAAGGGATATCGAAGATCCGTCATGTCATTAGCCAAAATTTCAAAATATTCTAAATAACATTATTGAAAACTGCGTATTAATGCAAATGACATTTAAACATTGACTCTTCAAAGAATATTAAAGGTGCTAGAGTTCTTAAATGAAAACTATACTGACCATTAAAAGTAACGCAACAAAACTTACACATAAATATATATTTCTTAAAAATATAAAACATGTAAAAGATGCCAAAATAAGTCTACAAACATTCGATTATCAATTACACACAAGGTTAGAGCAGCGTCTTCTACCGTTTTCGACATTGCAGTTTCAAAAACTACTGATATGAAATTGAATCTTAATAGCCGGTATGTCAAAACCCCACATTGATGCAAGCCTCGCAATGGCTACGCATAGACAGAATAATGTCCTGTAGTATAGTTTGGGCATATCTGCGCAGTCTTCATATTATGCCTGACTTTATGTTATAACCATTGTTGGTTTCACTTGCCTGTTGGAGATCCGTCATGACCGTACATCACGTACAAGTCAATGGGAGATAAATTTGGTGAAACAGATAACCATGGCATGCATTAAATGTTGTTAGTCTGCAGAAAATTTGTGGTTAGCCTAGTCGAGTTTGGGCAAGCATTTCCCTGTTGATATACACGCAAGTCGGGATGGTTATAAAATTGCTTAACCGGAACAACATTCTGAGCAAAAGAATCATTTATGTAACGTTGCGCATTTAGTAACTGGTCACAGAAGTGAGGTGCGGATCAATATAGAAAAGATGCTGCTCCCATACCATAGAATGAGGTCGAACAACTTCTTGAATACAGCAATTATGAAGTCTTTAATTAGCACGCATCTGAACCCGAATACGACGTTTGTGTATGAAACGCAGAAACGGGATTCATCCGAAAACAAAACGTCTTGCCACATTTGCCTTGGGCAGGGCCGATGACCTCATACCCACTGCAACCGATGACGTCGATGTCTGTCTTTTAAGACAGGCCTTTACTAATACAGACATCGAGCCTTCAAGCTACGTAGCCGACGCCGAACTTTGGATGAACTGCTTGGCGGACTAAGAGTACCAGGTGAGATGCTTTAGTCTAAAATGGCAATTTTGTTGCCATGTTGTGACTTGAGGTGCCCTGTCCTTGGACGATATGCGACTCTATCGGTCGTCAAGAACCTCTTTCGGAGGAGTGTTGTGGTACTAAGGTGAAAAGCAAACTATGTTGCAACCTCTGTAACATTAAGTCCAGCTTTTGGCATGCCGATGTTGTGTTTGCGTCAATCAGAGGAGAGACGGGGCAGTTATTAGGAAAACATATAGTTTAGTTTAGTTATAGTGTAGTCTTACCTTAGAAGGAATGAGAAATTTATGATTTGCTTTAGTTAAAGATGCGTTTGTTCTATTAAATCATATGCTTACATCATTTTAAATTATCACTTCAAAAATTACTAACAGACTTAGATTTTTGCCGATAAATGTCACGAAAGATTGAATTTGATTTTAAACTTGTAATTTGTTACGACATGCCTATTTAACAACTACATTTAATCAACATTCCAAAAAGATTAAACACTTAATGGAAAAGTACATTTTTTGGCGGTGCGTTTCTTGTGATTGCCTCATTAGAAGAAAACTTGTTAAACATCGTACCTCATTGTGAGAAATCACGCTGAAATAAAGAACTTAATTAAAAAAGAGTTTCCATTCTTTCCGTCCGACATAACATGAAATTGTTCGTAAGATTTCAAATTTTCAAATTTGGGATTTTTTAACACTTAAGAGTATCTTCGTCTGTAACTGATTTTGGCTTTTCTATAAAGATCGTATCGGTAATTTTTTCTCTATCAGCTTTTCCACATATTTCGTATCATGGATTGCCAAATGTTTTGATTTGTTCTGTGCTGAAGACATCAGTTGTCGAAATGGCCATATTCATAAAATAAATTCACAATAACTGAAATTTTGTAATTTTTGATATTCCAATTGCCTCATTGACGTCTAGTAATGAATTCTAATACACTGATCAAACGGACCGCTTCGCATTAGTATTATTCAAAACATTTAACATTATTTAGATCATTTGGTAACTCGAGCAACAACAATAATATTTTTGGAGGTTTAATACCTTTTCATTTTTCTATGTTTATTTTTTTCATTTTGTCTGTTGCATATTATATCAAATCTTTTCAGTTTGTTTATATATAATAATTATCCACAATATTTAAGAAATAAATACAGCTCTACGTACCAAAAACCCAACCAATCACTACTGATTCTAAGAAACATATGAATAGTAACACTATTCCACTGGCTGAGTAATAATCAAAAAGTTGAAATACGTACATTCCTCCCTGTTAATAAAAATATTCGTATTATAAGACAAATGAAACCCTATGTTTTAAGATAGTAATTGGAAGATATAGTTCAGTTGAAAGTGCAAGTTCGGACTAATACGACAAAACTACATTCAAATATCAAGATCGTGATTATGTGATGTTACACAAGACTTGCACTAACGTTTAACATGAGTTTAAATAAAACAAAGACTTCACTTGTTATGGCTCAAAAGTAGAATATATGCATTCTGTTGTGTGTAAGTAAAGTAATTTATAATTCACAATCGCACCAAAGACATCACAGCTTAAGAAATTGATGAACTTTATCACAGAGATGCTTGGTTGTTTTAACTTTGTCTGTTTTGATAAAATTGCGCCCTGTAAATGGTTTGTATTATTTGAATGCAATAACATTGTGATAGTGTTTTAGTATATATCACAAAATATACCTTCTTTTATGCCAAAAAATACGCCACAGATATTGCAGAATCTTCAGTTGGTAAATATAACTGAAATCGGTCCAAACTTGTTTCAAGATTCTTTTTTCTACTTAGTATGTGAGCATTATTATTCATTGTCGCAATTGTTACCACTGGGTCGATGCCACTGCTGGTGGACTGTTAGTTCCCGANAGCCCAGTAGTCAGTACTTCGGTGCTGACCCGAAAGCCGATTATTTTTGGAACCTTACAATATCTAAATTTTTGTTAATTTTGTTGAAAACTAAGGGGTATCTCCCTCATGCAAAGCTCTGTCCTTAGCTGATTTTGGCTTTCTATTTAGATCATATTGGATATTTATTCTCTATCAGTTTTTAACATCTTTGAGTTTATGGTCTTCCAAACGTTTTAGATTTTATCTGCACTGAAGAGACATAAGTTGTCGAAGTGCGCATATGCAGAATTTAAATTCACAGTAACTTCGGTATTTAGTCATTTGCTGCTGAGTTTCAACCAGACACTATCGCAATGGGAGGAGGGCAAATGTCGCCATAAACCAAATCCACCATTTTCAAAATTCCTGTTCCAAATCAGGACCATTTTTGCTTACATTTTTTACGGGGGTTTTACACCTACCTTGTCTTTTTGTCCCTTTAAATTCGACCCCATATATAAAAGGGAAACGGGATAGAGAAAAGGAAGGTTTGGGTACCCATAAACCGCCCCACCGCTGGCTTTTGCTAGTGCCGGTACCAAGTACGGCTATCCCGAGTTCCTGTCGTTATTTATGTTTCTCTTTTGTTAAAATTACTGTTTTTCTAGCACAGATGTAAGTATTCTACCTTGACGAAGAAAAACTTTTTTGCGCCTAGCATTTTTGAATGGAAGCGTTCTTTGAAACTGTTATATCACATGTATTTAAATTTTTTTTTGGAATTCTATATTACAGACGTTCTGTGAAATAGTCTTATCACGTGTATTAAACAAAAAAGACTTACCCTAGACACCATACTCAGACCAAGTATGTAACTGACTGTACAATAGATTCCAACAATAAATACACGAAACTTTTGGGATCGAAGATTCTTTGGTAAAGAGTCCATTAAATTTGTAAGAAATCCTTCCACTGCAACAAACTAAAAATAAACTGTTTTTTTTTAATCAATTTCATAACTTTTCACGGTTCATTAATGAAAGGGTACGTATGAAATGCATATAACACAAAGTCTCTACAAATGCATGGTAAAACAAGCAATGAAACGACGCTTTTATTGTTGTTCATCTTGAAGTAATCATCAGACAATCTTCAACAATGAGACCCCGACACCCGAATCTTAAAAGAGCTGAGTAAGCAGTTCTCGTATAGAAAGCTTAGTTTCCTGGTCCTACCAATTCCCCCCTTTTGCAGTGGCAATCAAAACTCGTTTCCCCGGTTCTTGCACATAGAATTTTGCATAAAATCGCATTATTAAGGACCAATATTACATTAACTATGTTCACGACTTAAATTTTGATGTAAATAGTGGTTTCATAATTGAGCTACATTTACATTTCCTCTTGCAAACCAATTGTTGTACATGTGTTTGCACATAGAATTTTGCACAAACTCGCATTATTAACAACCTACCTGACTATCAATTCCAATAAGAAATATCATGAAGAAGAACAACGCTGACCACAGAGGTGATGCAGGCATCTGTGTTACAGCTTTGGGGTACGCTATGAACGCGAGACCAGGACCTGCAAAGAGTCATTTCAGACCATACGTCATGAACAGAGTTTGACATACAAATAATAGTAGTTGGTAGAAAATAAATTTTGCTTTGTTCTCAGGGATTAAAGATAATATTCTGTATTGGACTTTTTAAATTTCCCATTTCGTTTATCACAATAAACATGACACAATATTATTATAACACGTGTAGTTAAATAAGAAGGCAGGATTCTAGAAAATCTCATTTCAAACAAGTATTAAATCCATGTTCGAGACTTAGAGCTGATCAAATTTTATTGTACTAGAAGATGTTAATAAAATGTAATTACAAACAAAAGGCATCTTACTTTTCAGTAAATGCCAATGTTTCGAATTCCCAACCGGGGAGCATTTGTTTTTATTTTCACTGACAGTGAAGTTACTTATTAATATTATCAAACATATTGACATTATAACTGAAGATGATTTCTGTTTGCCCCGACACCAAATAATTCCGATTTTTTTTCTAAATATTGATGCAAATATTATTCTTAAACGGGCTTTCCATTTGAAAAATCAGGTTATTAAAATGGTGAAAATGGCGGGCGGTGGGCAGGCGGGCGGCTGCCAAATGGGTACACCATTTGTCAGGACAAAATCTCCTATAGTATAAGGCATAGGAAGTTTTTATTTTGCAGATCATTTGTACATATATCAAAAGTGTGCATGGTACTTTGATTTTGATTTTTGATAATTTATGTCAAAAATATCAGTTGTTTAAACTTAGTCATTTTTACGTCAAATTTTTAACAATAGGGTACCCCCTTTGTCCAGAAAAAAACTCCTACACTATTTAAGACAGGAAGTTTTTATTTTGCAGATTAGTTTCACATATATCAAAGATGTGCATGGTGCTTTGATTCTGACTTTTGATAATTAATGTCAGAAATATTATTTGTTGAAGTTAGACATTTTTACGTCAAATTTATATGTCAATAATATCAGTTGTTGAACTTTGTCATTTTTATGTCAAAAGGCCCGGTCAACCAAAGTGTCAGATATACTGTCCATGTAAAAGAAAACCCGGTTTGCTTTCACACTGTCAGCTTTCCCCTTTTTATGGTCTGTTCTACATATAATTCAGCATTATTTTCATTATAAGTTCATAAAGTAATCATACAGATTGTCTCAAATATCACATCTTAAATGAAATATCCTGATATATACTAGACTAGCATTTATATTTTTATCTTGTTTGGCCATTTTGATTTTTATCAGGATCTTGACAGGCTTAACACAATTCTGTTGAGACAGTGTAAAATTTTAAGTAGGTTTACAGGATAAATGATTTCAAAGGCGATCAAGACATGTTAAGATATTTTAAGTTCATATAAGATCCATTTGTTAATCGCGTTCATGGACGATCAAGACGAGTTAACTTTGTTAAGATCAAACAAGATTTCAATTTGGTCTTGTTTGTTCGGGACAAACTTAACACACCTTAGTCACCCTTTAACGCAGTTATCTCGTTTGATCTTGATAAACAGAAAATGAATCGTCCTTGAGAGCAATTATTTTGAAGTTTGACTGAATATCTTACACTGTCTTTACAAAACTGTGTAAAGCCTGTCAAGACCGTGAGAAGATCAAACTAGCCAAAAAATCATAAGATTTAAAAATATGGATTGACTGAGTATAAAAATTCTAAAATATTATAGTTATCTAAACATGCAAACCTGCATCCACCACCTTTGATATGTCAAGATCTTGCTGTTTAGCCATGAATCCCAGAACAGAAAACACCACAAATCCTCCTAACACGCTTGTTCCGCTGTTTACAACAGTTATAATTAGTGTTTGTCTACAATTAATAGTGCAAACATTAGTAACGATTACTTCAGTAAAAGTCACAACTCTAAAAAAATAGCCGCAGTTTAATTACACGTGTAATATTGGAATTGCAATTTCTTTTTGTAAATATAGTAGAAATACTTACAAATATGTAACTGATAAACAAAATGTACTAAAGACCTACAAAATTGCGACTGATTAACAAAATGTACAATCATGTGAAAGTCTTTATACCGTTCCCTTTAGCTTGTTAGATCTTATAATGATTTGGCAGATAAATAAAATGGTGAATAAAAGGAAATGGAGTAAATGAACATGAGACAAAGTCTCTACAAATACATGGTAAAAAACAAGCAAAGGAACAACGCTTTTATTGTTGTTCTTCATCTTGAAGTCAC
>MJUU01051758.1:19119-37768 GCA_002080025.1 Modiolus philippinarum | reverse complement strand
ACTGGAATAGATGTGTATTTTCTCCACACAGTTTATCGTTTTTAGGGAATCCATATTATACTAGTAACCTGTCAACCCCAGGGCCACTTGAAAACGGAAGAAATGGGTAGGGGCAGGAAATTAAGCCTTCAATGAGACCCTTAGTGAGTCTGCACTTCTACGAGATATTAAGGAGGGGTCAAATACATCAATCCAAATAAAATATAAGTAAAAGTAAAAAGACTTAAAGAAAGAATAAACACCTTCGGCATCGACTTATGACTGCCAATAGAAAATGGGGAAATGGGTAGGGGCAGGAAAATAACAACCCCTCCTTTAATGGGTCTTCTTTTGTACAAGAAGCATAGATGATGTTTTTATACTTCAAAGAGAGTGACGTTTTGTCGTTGAAAGTTTGTGTTCAGGCTTTCCTTTGTAGATACTTTGTTATGTCCTTTGCATTTACTTCATATCCTTTCATTGTTAATTTCTGTATTATGATCCAACTAACCTGCATAGATGGGGCATTCACCACCCCACCATGTTAGGATGCCTCTTGCAGCATTGTTTTGAACGAGACCAACAGCAACTTTGTTTATCCATCAGAAGCTTCCCTTGTTTAACACTGATTGCCAAATTTCGGAATAGGTATGTTGTATTTCCAGTTTTATGAATACACCGTATATCTGCAAAGCGAATCCCTTGTACGTATTTTTACTTGAAAATCCATTTTACTCTCAAAATCGTTCTACTGTTACCCGGGACCAAAAATCAAACGACAGGGACACGGTTCAATTTATCGGTTTTGCCAACACCAAAAAGATTTGGCTACCCTGATCTATCAAAAGTCCTGACGCGACAAATGGGTGAAACTACGCACCTCTCCATGATAGAATTGGGCGAAAACTCATTGTTGCAGAAATATTTGGGTTAGGTCAGTTTTAAATTGGTTACTAAACGCATGTCAAAGAGAAAAAATTGGGCTTTCATTTAATTTAATTTCGTAATCTTGCAGATACGCAGCTAATCTGTTGCTGCACCTGTGTATCACTTTCCGGTGAAGATAACATAATTAATCGATTCTACTGTGGAATTTCAATTCCGGGTATTACTTCGAAAATTTATTGAGATTTTCAACGTTTTTTTTCGCCAAAACAAAGCAGTTTATCAGTTGGCACAGTAGGAACACGGGTGTTCTGACCCACTCGATTATTATTAGAGTGTTCGTAGCGTGAGGAAGCTATAATCGAGCACCACCATGCTGACTAGAAGATATTCGAGAAAGGCGCCATAATTTGTTAATGATTTTTCATCGCTTAATTGCAGTGTTAAAATCTCGTGATGTTAAGCGCAATTAAGACTATGACTTTTATAGTAGTTCGGCACTATCAATACTCGTCCCTAGATTCTATTTTCATACTAAACACATTAAATCGAAAGTTCCGGGTACGAACTTTTTGGGGAACGAAAAATCATATGATCGAAGGGAGTTAACCCAAATTTAAATCAAAATCTTCGGCGAGTAAATTTCACGGTTTTCTCCCGGTTTTTTATAATTTTATGGAATTTCCCGGCTTTTTCCCGGCCAGGAACACCTCAAACGAAATTCCCGGCTTTTTCCCGTTTTCCCGGTCTTGTGGGAACCCTGTATAAACCAAAAAATACCGAAAACTGTTTACATCTCAATACAAAAGGTAAAGAAAGATATGGTGGTCCTTTAGGCGATTAGTTTTAATTTTTAGTCGCCTAGGCTAAATAGAGCCCTGTAGTTCTTTAACATAAAACCTAAGATTTCATGTCTATATATCCTTTTCATCGATTTTTTTTTGTCGCATTTCATGTCTATATTTATCATTTTCATCGGAAATTTTCATTTTTATTTTTATGTTGTAGAACTAAGTGCCTTGGAGTGAATCACTTTCCGGTGAATATAACATAATTGATATTGCGGTATTTCAATTCCATGTATTACCAACTTCGAATATTTATTGAAGTTTTTGTCGTTAAAAGAAAGTAATTCATCTTATAAGTTTCCTTTCTTACTCGATAGTATTTTTCGCCACCATCTTGACTCTATATGCTGTTCCAAACGCACCAACTCCCAACTCGTCAGTTGCATTGGCACAGTAGGAACATGTTCTGCACAGGTGTTCTGACCCACACGATAGTGTGCGGAAGCTATAATCGAGCACCACCATGCTGACACGAAGAAAAACAAATTCGAGAAACGCCATAACTTGTCAATGATTTTTCATCGCATAATTGCAATGTTAAATCTCATGATTTTAAGCGCAGTTAAGACTATGATTTTTATAGTAGTTTGGCACTATCAATATTCGTCCCTAGATTCTATTTTCATATTAGACATACTCAATCGATAGTATCGGGTACGAACTATTTTGGGGGCGAAAATTATACGATTAAAGGGAGTTAATCCAAATTGAAATAAAAAATCTTCGGCGATTAAATTTCACGGTTTTCTCCCGGTCTTTTTTAAATTTTATGGAATTTCACGGCTTTTTCCCGGCCGGGAACACCTCAAACGAAATTCCCGGCTTTTTCCCGTTTTCCTGGTCTTGTGGGAACCCTGAGTGTGCTCTTTCTACAGATAAAAAACCTTGTTTTGGGTGGTTGACTAATGTGCGTGTTTTTTTTTTTTTTTTTTTTTTTTTTTTTGGGGTTTTTTTTCAGACCGGGAGCAAGTCCCTGTAATGGGAGCAAATTCTTACTCGCGACCCAGTATTAAAATCATTCGTTTTGGTTTATTCAGTAGACATTTTTCAAATGGATTAGATATTGACATCATAAAACAATCTTTTTTAGTTTTTAGTTTAGTATAATAGTACTGTTTTGGCATTTAATCGATTTCAGATAACATTCGTAATTATTTAATCTGGAAAAGGTTATTTTCCGCGGTCGTAGGGACCTCGGAAAAATAACCTTTTCTTGATTAAATAAGTATGTATATTACCCTTAATTAAAGGCCATAATTTATAAAATCACATCAATACTTAAAAGGAGAACGAAATCTCAATTATATACATTTTTTAATTCATAAAACGATGCAGATTTGATGTTTAAAGATTGACATACTGTTGGTGTATGTTTGTTCGTTGAAGAAAAATTAAGAAAATAAAGCTACAGCTACAAGACTTGATTTCTTGTAAAATAGAGTTTATGGTTATCGACTATTTGATATTAAAATAGATCTGAATATTTTCCGAATTATGGATACGTAACACACGTATTAATAGTATCATACAGGTGTGTTCAATCAATAATAAGCTATATTTTTCCGCAATTCTATTGGTTACTTCAACAAACATACTTCATAAAATGATACGGGTTTTGAAACATGTTGGATGCAACCTCTCAAGAGCCTGTATAGCTCACCTGGTCAATGACTTGCATAAACTGCAGTCCAAATTAACCCAATGTTAAAGTGTCTCATTTTCTAGAAGTTTCAAAGGATAAAAATCTTTGAAGATGTTTTCTCCATAGGGTCCAATGTTAAACAATGGTTCCCGCTGGCGGCCATCTTGGATGAGGTACAGACTTGTTAGACATAATTTTTTAAGAAGACCATCAAAGGCCTATCGTGACCAAGTTTGATTCCAACTGACCAAGTAGTTTCAGAGAAGACTGTCTTTGAATGTGTTTTCCTATAGGGTCCAATGTTAAACTATGTGTCCCGCTGGCGGCCATCTTGGAATACATGCAGACTTACCAGCACATTCTTCGATAGGTACCGACTATGGACAGTTGGCACAAAGTATGGCTCCAATTGGGCAAGTAGATTCAGCAGTTTCCACAGTAATTTAAAGCCCCACTCCCATTACAACCCATTTCAGACCATCATTAAAAAAAACTTGGGCATGGGTTCATCTTATAATTCAGATAATGCATATTGCTGAAATCAAAACATTCCAAGCTATACAGTTTAACTTAGTCTCTCAAACTTTGGTAGCTGGAACACCACCAATATCTTGAACTGTATTTAAAAGTCTGATCATGTTTTACTATATTTCTTTGTTTGGCTTTTTTGACAAAAAACATTCTTGCTAAGGACCACTTTCGACACCAGTTTTGAAGTAAAAAAATCATTTTGTAAATGGCAGGCAATGACAATTTTTAACATCGGTTTTGAAGTTACGACATCAATACCTATCTGGAAACCAAATTCCACTGAAATCGGACAACGTTGATTTTTCCTGCCTTTCTTGGTGGCCATTTTGAAAATGGCGGGCGGTCAACAAACAATATTCAGCACTGGTTTTGAAGTCGCAACATCAATATCTATTTGGAAACCAAATTCTATTGAAATTGAACAATGTTGAATTTTCCCGCCTTTTTTGGCGGCCATTTTGAAAATGGCGGTCAACGACCGATTTTCAACACCACTTTTGAAGTCACCATAGCATGACAAACATTTTATCAATTTACACTTAACATTCATCTGCTGTAGTTTTGCAAATAAAAGACGAAAAATATGAAAATTTTGAAAATTCTTTGAAAAAGGGCAATAATTCCTACAAGGGTTTTTGGATTTTCTCCAAAATTTCAGAGTGGATAGATCTTGATATGCTAAACATTTTTGCTATAAAAGTTGAACTCTATCTGCTACGGTTTCTTTGATAAAAAATGAAAAATATCAAAATTTTGAAAAAATTTCCGGAAAAGGGCAATAACTCCAAAACTGGTGATCATATTTTCTTCTTCAAAATTGCAGAGCGGGTAGATCTTGCCATGCTGACCACTTTGACTTCGTCAGATTTTTGATATCTGTAACGGATTTCGAGTTTATGTTTGCCAAAACAGCAATTAACCCCTATGTGCTATTTTTAGTAACGGCAGCCATGTTGTGTAGTCCTCGGACTCATCGGGTACATTTTTGAAAGAAGATACCCTGGTGATGATTCAGGCCAAGTTTGGTTAAAATTGGTGCAGTGGTTTCAGAGGAGAAGATTGTTGTAAAAATTTACGACGGACGGACGGACGACGGACGCCAAGTGATGGTAATAGCTCACATGACCCGTCGAGTCAGGTGAGCTAAAAATGAAGTCAAGTTTAACCTACTGACACCTTCGTTTAAATACTAGTACATCTGTTGTGTTTTTCGTACTTATTATGGTTGTTGCAAAGTGCATTCATGTGATTAAGCACTTTCTTCATGCTCACTTTATTAAAAATAATTACCTTCGCAGCCCGCCGGACACTTTCCACCAACAATTGGTTCCTACAAAAATTTATTGAATTATTAAAACATTGTGCTTCGAAGCATTCTTTCAATGATTCAATAATTCACCGCAACCTTACTACAAGTTATTTCATACAAACAGTTTTTGCTTAAATTAAGGATGTATTCTCCTGAGGTTTCAGTCTCGTTCAAATCTCGTTTATGAATAATTCTTAAAAGTTGCCTGATGAGTGACATTTTTTTCATTGATATATCTTATATAATGACCCTCCCAAATTGTGTCAACAAATTATGTACTTACGACAAGTAGTTTTCAAAAAAAGGAAAATTCTAATTTTTGACCAAATTTGACCATTGATCTGCATGAGAACTTCGCCGATTTTGGGGTAGGGGTAATAAAATTTAGTTTTCAAGAGAAGTACATTGTACTCATCTTATTCATATGATTTCTTTTCTAAGTACTTCATAATATAATTGTCCAACTATCTAAACAAAAAATGGTGAGTTTTGACTGTGTAGTTGATGGGAATTTTGAAAAATCTAGATTTTTACAGATTTTTTGAAGTCTTGAATTTGACCAAAAAAGCAACCTTTTCTTACAAAACTTTCTTAAATCATCACGGACCTATGTTTTTCATTAGTGAAATTTCTTCAGACTCGAAAGATCTAACAATCTGGAAACTTTGAAAGAAAACTTGATGCTAGAATCAATGTTTTAGCCAAAAATTGCCCCAAAATAGGCCAAAATTGATGAAATTTGCACAAAATCAGCAAAAATACGGATTTTCAATTGACTATAGCACAAAAAATTGCACACGGACATATGGTTTTCACTTCAAAAATGATTTTGTCAGGGTCTTAGCATTATAAAAATGTAGGTTTCGGGAAAAACTTGATGCTGGAAAAGTTTGACTCCTCAGGAGAATACATCCTTAACTGGCAAAAGATAACAGTTTCTTTGATATATATATTCATAATTTTTTGGTTAGTGAATTTTCGTGAATGACACGCAAGAGATATATAAGTGTAGCATCTATTACCCATCCAGTAAAGAATATTGCTTAATATGTGCTGCTTAGGACTTTAACTGTAATAAGTCATAATATGAAAAATGCATATGTAGATTTAGAGTCCCCAAAATATTTTCTCTAAAATTTAGTTTTGGTTTACTGTGGTCTGCCTTAAAGAGTTGTCGAAATGGTCATCGGCTGGTCTTTTCCGATTTTCGCGTTATTGTTTAGTTATTGAATGTTATTCCTGCTATTCTAGCTTTAAAACATATTTTGAATTCTGGTATTTCAAATTGTTTGATCTTTATCTGCAGTGAAAAGGCATAGCTTGTCGAAAAGGTAGATCTAAAGATTTAAAGAACTGTGATTTTCTGTGATTTGTTATTTTTTTAAATTTTTTTTTAAGATGTTTCCAACCCAGCTGTCATGAGTTCGGTAACGGCCACCAAAACCGATATTTTAGTAAATAATATTTCGAAAGTTTTTTAATTTGATACAATTAAGGAATATCTCAATAAACTTAGGAATATCAAAATCTTGCAAATATTTTACCTATTTTAACTTTTTCGCCCTTTATTTTATTTTTTCTTGTCTTTTTTTCATCACATTTATAATTCTTGCCTTCCAAATGTTGACTTTATCTGCACTTAAGAGACAAAGATTTTCGAAATTACCATCTTTGGAACTGATATGTGCTGCAATTTCAGTATTTTGTTTATTTGTTCATTATTTAAGTACACACTTCATTTTTTTAAATCTATTCCATTCCATTCAAAAATAACTTCAGTTCAGGATTGTTGTCGAAATGACATAAAATGGTGACTTATCTTAAAATAAAATCTAAAACCAAGCCATTTCAGTTAAGTTTGTCTCGATAGTTGGATTTTCATGTACCATGGACAACAAAAGATACAAACAAATTGATTGCACGAGCTGGCTTCTAAACTCGTTTTGTATGATAACATTAAAAAAAAAAATAACATTGCATCACATCCCTACTCGCTCTCCCAAAAACATCCGCATTTTTTACTGGACAAAATCCACAAACTCCCTGAACCAAAGTGAAGCTTTTAGTTTTGAGGACATAAACATCAATGACAAGTTCTCAAACTATATTTTTTTCAATTGCACATTGTTGGACGTATACCTCTGTGAAGATACGTCAGACAAACATCTACCTGATATCTTTATATTTCTTATTGCTGGCATAAAAGGGTTAAAATGACTATAACAGGTACTGTTCAACATTCGCCCTTTGTAGTCTAAAGAATTATATAGGAGAATCTATATACTCAATTATGATGAGGTTGCATGTCAATCTTCCAATAAATTTTCAAGATTAATTCAGTAAAAACTAACTATGAAGTCTGAGTAAAATGACTTACCTTATCTGAAAACCACAAGTAAGATGACAGTATGTCATGAGTAATTTTGTGACCTGGGCAAGTCCATAAGCCACAATTTTCTTCCATTCTAAGATTATGGGCAAAGAAACAGAGTCCAGTTTCACATATTATCCCCAGCTCTATGGTGAAAGGAAATCGTCTTGTCTCTTCAGAACCAACATTGGCTATTGCTGAGTAGAAACCAGATGTACGAATAATATTTCTTGTCAAACACTCCTGTGCTGTTGCTGCGACATCTGGCTCAATATCTGCTTTATTATCCTTATGCATCAATGTAACAACAAGTCTATTTTCCTGGACATGGGCTTGTAATTTGTGGTTTTTGTCAATTGTGACAACTGCACTGTCGGTAAATAATATCAAGTCCCTGGGGTCCTTGTTCACATTCATATTTCTCATTGACAGAAACGAAGCAAGGAATCTGTAGAGCAATGCTGGTGGAATTATCTGTTCTGTAAACTTGTATGCCATGTAAATACATTTGTCTTTGTCAGATACGGCTTGTAACGGTCGTTCTGTGATCATGCATGGAACCAAGAAATAGGGTTCGTCATCTTGTAACTCGTTTGTTTCATCAAAGGAAAAGTTTGTGTTCGGTTGTAGCATGATATCTAGTCGAACCAAAATGTTTATCATATATTCTTTGAATGGATATACATGCTCAAATTGGGTTTGTTCCCATAGCTTGAAAATGTCAGACCTGTTCAAAATCCCTGTGACACTTAAGTTTGTGAAAATATCTCTCAAATGTTCATTTACAGGCCAAAAGGGTTTCTGGGTAATAATGGATCTGAGAACTTCAACAAGATAAGACGGGTCAACAATAACATATTCCCTCAAATGTTCTTCATCAAAATATACCATTTTCCCTAAGGCATGCTCTGTTTTCAAAAATGTATTTAGCTGATTTGGTTCCATTGCCATGGATTTATTCTTCTTGTTGATGTTTTGTATTTCGGTTAATGGAACAATCTTCTTTCCTTCATCTGAACGTTTTGTCAGTTGTAGTTCCAGTGGGACAAATTTGGTCGGCATACGTTCACCCCAACATGGATGTTTGATAGCTATATCTACCAGTTCTTGGCGAAATGCAACCAATACATCGTCGTTTTGGTCTTTTGCGTTTATAAAAAACAACTGATCAATCATCAAATGCTGTTTTCCTGCATGATTTGTAAATAAATCGTGTAAGGATTTTATTAGTTCCTCCCTACGAATGAAAACTTCTTCCTACAAAAAAAGTAAGATAATAATAGTGGCACTAGAAACATGATTCACGCAACACCAAAATAAATGAAATAACGAGAAAGTGAGACATAATTATGTTATATCCATAGGTAAAGATGAATACTTATTAGAAGATATTTTTAACGCATCACTGAGATTCCTTCCGACATAGAATGTCAATTCAAATACTTGTAAAAGGTATTAGGTCAATAATTCTTCAGATTATGTGTTTGTCTGTTAACAATGGTCAGGGAACCATCGTAGTGTTGAATCAGGGTAAGCTTTATATGTAGATCATGCAGATGCAACTCTGTGTTATTTATTATGTACTCAATAATGCTTTGCTGCTTATGATGTACTGAGTATTCGCAATTCCCTTAAAACTCTTTGGGCGTATTCAGTTTTCTCCTAATTTCTAGCGAATATAAACACCTTCTGACTAGTTGGTTATCGAAATAACAATCAACATGGGTATTATTTGATCTCAGTTGGCGATGGTCAATTATGCAAATGTCTCCTGTCAGTTTCTAGAAATAGTGCAACCGAATGTAGAGGAAATTAACACCTGCACCACTGTCTAGCAAAACGGTTTTTGCATTTTTATGACTAAGATAACACAATTTATTGAGAATGTGACATTTAAAAAACGCCCCTTTCAATGAATGATGCAATGATATACTAGCAACGATGATAGCAACAAAATGGCGGCATACTTGAGACTAGAGACTACGGAGATCGCTTAACTTCAAATAAATTGAGTAGAAATTAGAGAAACAATCTCGAACATTGTTTTCCGTTTTATTACGATAATTTCACTCATCTCGATAGTTAAATTTTAACATTTTAAAGTTCTCGGATGAACTTCGAACTTTAAAATTTGAAAATTTAACTATCTCGACGTGAGGAATATACGTAATAAACTGGAATCAATGTTAAAGACTATATTTGTTATCAGGGTGCGAATTTGAATACCAATACTGATGCACTAGATAAGAAATATTCTGACAAAACATATAACAAAGTTATTTGTTTACTCTTGTTGCCAATAATTGCATACCTCTGCCTTGCTTTTTCTGAAACATTCTTTTGCTTCAACATTTTTTGGTGGAAGTGAGGATAATAATCGTCCGATTTGTTTCACTAATTTGATGACATTTTAAAACATTTTTATATTGGAAAATTCAACACTTTAAACAGATCAGTTCAACCTTCTGGAGAACTGATGATACAATACGATTTGTAAGGAGGCACTGTTGGTGTTCTGCCTATGTATTTTGTAAATGTGGCTCTTTTTTCTTCAAGTTAGTTCGTTTTTCTTATTCAGTTGTTGGTGTACGTATTTAAGAAATAAATGTGCCGTAAAGAAATGTCATGATATAAAAAAACAATACAATAGAACTTCAAATGGCTTACCACCATATCTTTATGAGTAGCTGCAAACAGAATCCTAGGAAAAACAATACCATCTTCTGTTTTTGTCTTGTCACAAAATGTCAGTATAGAATTCACCCAATGCATGATATATCCTGAAATAAAGTTGCTTTTTAAAAAAATGCAGATATCTCAAATATTTTTGATGTTGCATGTTTGCAGAATAATAAACGTATTATGTTTTAAGCCATCAGTTAAAAGGTAATGGGCAGTTTATATGACACAATTCAAAGTTACAAAACTTTATCATTATTCCAACAAGATGATGATTTAGATAGCAAACAAGAACAATATAAAAATAATATGAGGATAGGTATAACCTATGTGGAAGCGAAGCTGAATTCACTCAAGGAAAAAAAAAACATAACTCATGCCTTCAAATTAAATGGTCGGTCCCTAACGGATGAACAGAGGAGGTGTTTCGGGATGAACCCCGTCATTTTTTCTGCAAAACTTTAAAAAAAAATTCATGCAAAATTTAGGCACACTCAAATAAAAACTGAAGAAAATTGGCTGGAACCCGCTATTTACGGAACTCTATTAATTGGAATCTCTTTTTGAAGACTTTATCAGCCGCGGTGCCATTCGCCACAGCGATTTTATAACAGACAAATCGCGCTATTAACAGACCAGACTGCAGTTAAGGTGAGGCTTGCATCGGATAAATATAACAAGGGTTAATTTCCCTTACGCTGCACGTGTTCAAAGGTTAAGATCAAAGATTATTGTTATTGCAGAAAAAAAAATCAACTTAACAGGTTTGTCCGCCAATGAAGACGAAACAGTACGACACAGTTCATCCAAAAATGTAGTATTTAAAGATTGTTAAGCGTAATTAAAAAATGAATTTGTGTTTAGAAGTCCGTAAGTGAAAAGAAGCTCTTAGCATTATTGAAAGATATCGATAAAAGGGTTTGTTTATATAATACGACAAAATTGATTCCCAGGCAAAAATTACACTGACCTTATGATACTGAACTTCATTTCTATCAGCTTTAACACATCTTTCGACTTCTGGATTCCCATTATTTTAATTTTATCTGCCCTGAACACAGGGGCTTGTTACGAAATAAAAATAATAACTTCAGCTTGTTTTGTGTGTGTGTGTGTGTGTGTGTGTGTGTGTGTGTGTTAGTTGAAGGTTTTATTATGATTCCGTAAGAAGCCCTTGTGCACTGAAGATAAATAAATCCGCAGAAAAGGGATTTATAGTAACTTAGCTAATTTAATATTAAATTTTTTTTTGGGGGGGGGGATAGGTTTATTAATTTATTTTTTTAATTTTTTTATACATTTTTTGCTATCGCCGCTCTTATGATACTGATTTAATTGCTTGACACTAACTTCCAGATACACTGGACATGGGGTAGGATGCCTAAGGTTACCAGATTTGTTAGTTTGTACCTAAATGAACGACTGGAATTGTCGGGTCTTTTGTTTTTGTCCATAATTTAGACAGTGTAACAATACCCGTCCCCTCTTCCCTACTGAGTAACAACCTCTCCCAGCAGTTACTGGTATTACTAGTTGACATCAGAGAGATAAAGCTTATAATTGGCTATATACAGGAGTAGATCTAACACATATTTCCACATTCCAATTCTCACATTTTAGACCTTAAATTATGCACTTGTCCTGACATTCCTGCCATTAACCAATTTTTTTTTGATATTTAAATGATTGATTCAATTTCAAATATTTTATATCAATAAGGGACCGCCGACCATTTAACTTGAAGGGGGGGGGGCTATGGTTTTTTTTTCTAAAAAAAATTTTTGGAGCTGATTTTTTGTGGAAAAAATATCTTGGCTGCTAAAATGATGAAAAAAAAATTCTGATTTAACCTGAAGGGGGAGGGGGGAGGTGGTTGTGGGTTTTTTTCTGGACAGAAATTTATCTATTTTTTCACGTGTAACAACAAAATATTTTTTTTTTCAAANTTAACAATTTCAAATATTTTATATCAATAAGGGACCGACCATTTAACTTGAAAAAAAGGGGGGGACTTTGGTTTTTTTTTCTAAAAAAAAATTTGGTGCTGATTTTATGTGAAAAAAAATTTTGACTGCCAAAATGATGAAAAAAAATTTCTGAAGGGGGCTTTCTGCCTAAAAAAAATGTTAATTTTAAAAAAAAAATTTTGTTGTTACACGTGAAAAAATAGATAAATTTCTGTCCAGAAAAAAAAACCACAACCACCTCCCCCCTCCCCCTTCAGGTTAAATCAGAAAATTTTTTTTTGTCAACTAGAAAAAAAAGACCATACCCCCCTTCCCCCTTCGGGTTAAATGGTCAGTCTAATAAAATTTTTTTCGTATAATCATTAAAAAATAGGTCTTTTTATAATGGAATGAAGAAAGTTCCATTGAAAAATTATTTTCTTGTCGTGACAATTTGTTCATATTTTCATATATTCATATATGACTGCAACAGATTTTATCAGGCATGCTACATCCTTACGCAACTCCCAGTCACGGTACTTCAAGCCCTTTGATTTTTTGCAGTTATCGATCCTTGAAGTAAATTTCCGGCGTAGCATGGTAGCAGACGCTTGTTGTTTTGACGAATTTTCTAAATCAGTTGAGCATTATGTTATTGGAAAGCATAATGCCATTTTATATGGAAAGTTTTTGGTCAAATATACGTCAGTACATAACAAGATGCAGGCCGCAAGCAGGAGTCCAAATTTGGGACAAAGGAGTGAGTACTGTCAGTGTCAACGCTCTGCTTCAAGATAAGACTTCATAACTTGTGATTGGATTCCTTGTAAATGGATTGTATGGATACGTTCGAGAATGGACGTCGATCTACAATACACGATACATGGATACCGCAACTTGTCAATGATCATGCAATCTGTGAAAAGAACCGTCGCGAAGTTACTACAGTGCAGCTACATTTATTTTGCTGACAAAATCGTCTTGTCTATACTGTGTATATGTTGTAATTTAGTGTAAAACAAATATACTCAAAAATCTTGCGTAACGATATTGATCCGCTTAACGTTGTCATGGTTGCATATATTCATTCGTAATTTCTCGGTTATTATCATGACCCTTTTCGATGAAGTGGAATTCCGAATGGTTTTATATGTCTTTAGTTTCGTAACAGCATTCCCAGTAAAACTTTTTTTTTATTCTGTTTTCTTCATTTCGATTTTACCATCAACATGTTTGAATAGCCATCAAGCGACGTATTCATATGCTTTATGTTTTACACATATTTTAGAAATCTTCTCTGAAAGATTGATATGTCCATCTGCGTATATTTCCAAGAACGATAACTCTCGACACAGGGATTTTTTCAACTCATAGTATTGGGAACAAAATTGCAGTTTCCAAAATATATGGAAGCTTCGCTTTCTATAATAAAATGTTCAAATGCTTACGAGTCAATCTGAAAATACTGAATATACAGATTAATCAGGTGTAAAACTAAACTGAAATATTATGACAAAATTTTGAAAAACACTCCATGAATATCTTGAGGTCTAAAGATGGATACGGTGAAGACATATTTGTCCATTTAACTAGTGCATTTACTTGGATAAAGAAATTATTAATAAAGCATTGCGACAAAATATATCAAATCTTGCGTAAATTACATTTTGAGTGGGAAAAATCTATTGAAGTTTTCGATTCATCAAAATATATAAATAAAACCATTTCATCTATTGATCGTTATGATTTTTCTACACTTAACGCAACCCTTCCGCATGATTTGATTAGATCCCAATTAGGACTACTTATTAAATGTATATAGTCTTTTGAAATCTCTGGTCTTAAGTTCATTATTTCTAACAAAAATAAAGGATTCTTACCAATACTTTTTACACCAATCGCTGTTCCTAGACATGAGATGATATTAGTAAGGCATTTAATCTCTTTATAGACAACATTTATTTTCGTTTTGGAACCATTATTTATCGACAGGTCATTGGAATTCCCATTGTTTCTATTTATGCACCTCTCATTGCATATTTTTTCTGTTCTTTTATGAGCTGGACTTTATGAAAAAAAACTACAAAATGGAACCATACAAAACGGTGATAATCTTATTCCACTTTTCAATGATAACATTGAAGATATCCTTGCCACTGACAATCCCCAGTTTTTGGATTTGTCGATATCATTCACCCACAAAAACAGAAACTTAATAAAGCAAACAATGACACTGTACTTTTCTGGAACTAAGTGTCATCATTCAGTATGGTAAAATAAAAACTTAAATTGATAATGATATGATGGATAAATTTGATTTCACTATTACTAAATGTCCCTTTTTTTAAAGGCCAAATGCCGTTTGCTCCTCCACTGACTTTTATAATGAGTGTAGCCTGACTATAACATCAAAACTTTTACGACATGATTACAGATTTCATATATTGAGAAATATTTTGAAGAATATTTATGGAAGATATGACCATTTGATATCTAAACAAGTAGCGACTCGCAAGCGGCTTATTATCAAATTACATTCTTATGTAATGGCGGATATATATAAATTAGTGCTCTGCTTGTGCCAACCTGTTCATTATCTTGTTGTTGTATCTTTCAAGACTTAGACACTTCAATATAAATATCTATAGTTAGCAATATGCTATTATAATACTATCAGTGAATATGATTGAGATGTATAGGCACTAATATTCATGCAGTCAGGTATATTTAAATACAACTTTTAGTAATTCATTAAATAGTATCTAAATGAATACGGTTTTGGTAATCGATTACATTTTTGGTATTTTTAATCTTCATACTTGTTAGATCATGCCAAAAAGTAAGTCTAGAAAAAAAAAAGCATGGCTGCCCCGACAAATTTATCCCAAGAGTCGTTAATAGTTGAAGATGAGATCGTTACAGCAGATGTTCCAGTGCTTTATGAGATGCATCGCCCGCCGGTCCGTGCTAAAAAACCCAAGGCTAAAACACTTGTAGTACTGATAGCTCATAACCAACTGCAGATGAAATTGCAGCATCTCTGATGAAACAGTTAAAAAGTGCAGGACTTTCATTGGTATCTAACAATGAACAAACTGATACAAACAATTTATCATCTATTTTAACATCAAGCTCAGCGTCAAGCTCTAACAATTATGAAGCTTCATTAACTGGAATTGACTCAATCAACATCAGTCAGGCCATTGGATGAGACAATAATACTAGTGTAACTGAAATGACTCATGACAACAGTTTACCTGTTACAACAGATAGGAATATTCTTGTTATGGATGGCAGAAATTACCCTCATTTTCAGAAGAACAACAGCCGTCAACAAATTGAATCCGGCCAATTTCAAATTTTGGACAATTTAGATATATCAGATACTGTTTTGATAAAATTAGATCACAAATTTGGGCAGATGATTTTGTAAATTTCGCAGCCTTGTTGCCATCAAATGGGAATGAAGAAGAAAGTAGTAATATTTTGTTAGATTCTTTAAATATAACAATAAGTAGCAAAAAAAAACAGGAAAAAAAAAGAACTGTGGTCCATTCATCAATGGACAAATGCATTCGACATAATCATGTCTGTATATCTTTTAAAGCACCCTCACTTGAAATTGCCACTCATAAAATATGGGTATAATATTCCTGAGATGTCTAAACAATTTGGCTTCCAGGCTATGAAATACTATGAACAAAATTTCCGCAAGGTACGGAAAGCTATGAACTTGATGTGGGACAACATACATGATAAGCTGTGCCGAATGGCAGCCTTCAGTAATATTACTCTGCAAAGTCGCCCTAAAAATCCCTCCTCCAAAAAAACAATTAAAGGTACATCAAATCCCTATCAGAGTAGTGCCCAGCAACAATTTCCTCTTGGCTATTGCTGGGCCTTCTGCAGATCAGGATTTTGCCCAGACAAAGCATGCAAGCTCAAACATATGTGTGTCTCCTGTGGTAAAAAACACGGTACAGTGTCCTGTCAGGAATCCGTCAACAGAGGCTCAAATTCAGTTGCCCCAACCAAATCGGCTACCAACGCCAGTATTTCTAAAAAAATCTGGCTAAATTCCTGAACTATTATGACTCCCAAATAAAGCAGTTTTTCTAAAGGGTTTTCTGTTCATTCTACTTTTTTCAAAAATACAGATGGTTTCCGCCCTAATCACAAAAGCGCACGTGACAATAGTTCAGTGGTCAAGGCTAAAATCAACAAAAAAAGAAGTCTTGGAAGGATTAAGGGTCCGTTCCAAAGTCCACCTTTTGAAAATTTTGCAAGTTCCCCATTAGGTTTGGTTCCCAAAAAAGAAGCTGGTCAGTTCCGTGTTATCCATGATCTTTCTTATCCAAAAGGGAATTCAGTTTACAGTGTATTACCCCAGAGTTCAGTGCCGTACAATATCAGAATATAGAAACTGTGATTGCGCTGGTACAGTCTTATGGGCACAATTGTTTGATGAGCAAGGCAGATATTCAGGATGCATTTTACTTAATGCCAATAAAGAGTTTAGATCACCATTTACTTGGTTTTCATTGGGATAATTTATTTTATTATTATTGTGTTTTACATATGGGGGCTTCATCCTCATGTCAAATATTTGAAAAATTTGCATCTGCTTTGCAGTGGATTTTGAATGAAAAATTTCAGATCCGTGGAGTGTCTCATTTACTAGATGATTTTGTTCTTTGTGGGTAAAACTTATTCTAATGACTGTTTAAGAGCATTACAAACATTTCTGTGTGTAGCTGACAGGTTAGGTGTACCAATAAAAAAGGAAAAGACCGAGATGCCCACTACTTGTATCACAATCTATGGTATTGAGTTAGATTCAGTCGAAATGTTGGCCCATTTGCCTAGCGATAAGATTGATAAAATATCTTTTTTTGTTATTAAAATACAAAAGTAAACGCAGTATTTGTTTGTGTGATCTTCAGTCGTTATTGGGCTTGTTAAATTTTGCCTGTTTGGTGATTATTCCAGGTCGAGATTTCTTGAGACGCCTTTTCGATTTGACTATAGGCCATATATCCCCTTATTTTAGAATCTAGAGTCTAGACATGATTTGAAGATGTGGCACAATTTCATAATGAATTACAATGGTAAATCTTGCTTTTTGTTCAAAGACTGGGTTTCTTCAGATGTTATTAAATTGTATTCTAATGCAGCAGGGGTGCATCGTGGTTTTGCAGCAGTTTTTGGTAACAGCTGGTTTTCTGACAACTGGACAAAGGAGTTAAGAGATTTTCATATAACTGTTAAGGAATTGTTCCCTATAGTTTTAGCAGTGGAGATATGGGGCTCTTTGCTGGCTTATCATAGAATATTATTTTAACAGATAATGCAGCAGTGACCGATATCATTAACAAAAGTTCCTCCAAGGACAAAATTATTTTGAAACTTGTTCGTTGGTTAGTTATGGCTTCTTTGAAATATAATATTCATTTTAGATCGAAACATATACCAGGTAAAACCAACATTATTTGTGACCTTCTCTCGATTCTCTTTTCAGGAAGCCCTTCGTATTGCCCCCTGATTAAACCCAAATCACTTTCTGCCGCCAAAGTCTCATCATATTATAGAATGTTGATTAATTATGTATACTTCTGCGGGGAATATGTTCCAAATGAGCAAGTGTTTCCATCTACCCAGGTTATGATTTCAAGTTTCATTTCAAATTTATTTGTAAAGAATTATCAACCCTCTACTATTACATTTTATGTATCAGCAATAAGTTTTGTCTATAAGTTTAAAGGCTATCCAGATGCAACTAACTCGTTTTTATCAAGAAAATCTTGAAAGGTACTCAAAACTATTTCCATGAAACAAAATAGTTCTATTCTGTCCAGTTAAGACTTCTAAGGATTATTTAAAGTTATCTCAACACTGCAAAGGACCCTTATTCCAATTAGGTTGTGGCAAGCCAGTTTCATCTTATTATTTTAACAGTGCTTTGAAATCAGTACTAGAATTCATTGGACTTAATCAGCATTTTATAAAGGTCATAGTTTTGGAATAGGAGCTGCAACAATAACTGCAGCCAGAGATGTCCCTCTTTCCCTCATACAGCACATGGTAAATAGAAATCAAATGCTTTTCATCACTACATTAGATTTCATAATTGTTAATAATATTTTAGTAGGGGTCAACATGGCTTGCCCTACTTTATTTTGTTTGATGATAGAGGTCAACAGAAATCGCTCTATCTTGTGTACATTTGTAGTGTAGAGGTCAACAGGGCTTGCTCTTCACTTATTTTTTGTTTATTTTCTGAGGTCAACATGGATTGCCCAGAGAAATAAATTTTGTAAATTTTGTTTGTAATTTTTAATCATGTCTGTAATTTTTATGTACCAACACAGGTTGCATTACACAATTTTTTTCCAGTTTATAAATATGATATGTTTTAGGTCAGTTTGATTGAGACTTATGGTATAACATATACGATTGCAA
>MJUU01051758.1:0-17504 GCA_002080025.1 Modiolus philippinarum | reverse complement strand
ATAATCTCCCTTACGTAATTCGCTACGGATTAAATCTAAAATTTCTTCATCAGAAATTTCGTCTCTTTGCGTCTCATTCTGCTGTATTTTCCCAAGGTCATTCGTTTCGTATGGTAGATCGCTTTTTCTGGGATCATTCATACCCTGGTGAACGTTTTTATTTTCAGTTTTCGCTGCTTCTGCAGCTGCATAATTGGCTGAAAATTATTAAATAGATTAGCAATGTTCATGAATGTTCAAACACCGTCAAATCAATTAGGGAATTTTTAGTATCTTCTATGGTTAAATATATCAATATTTACGCCTTTGCAAAAAGTCTTACCCCAAGAATGGAGTGAAAATGGTCTTGTGTAGTAAACGATAACGTTATGAAACTTTCAAGGAAGCATAGTAAAGTACTTTCGTTGTAACATAAAAACATTGGTTTGCTCACATAAAATCTGCAAGGAATGGCACTGACATGTCTACAATTTAGAGCTCTCTGGGCCTGCTTGGTTCACTGAATATATAAAGAAGTCGGCTTTTTCCAAAAAGGCTCAATCTGTGGAATTTAATTGCCATATAACGCAACCATTCTTCCGTAAATGGTGGTTTACAGTGGGAGATGACCCATGTGAGATCGATGCACGCGACCTCATCTCACACCGGTAAATGACCAACCAGACGTGTTGATTTTTGTGATACAACAATCGTAACCATGACTAAACGTCATAAAACACCTGACGTCATAATGTTAGAAACACTCAAATGGCGACAACATTGTTCACACGGTATAAGTTTCTAGACATTTCTATCCGTGTTTTACGGAAGAAATAGGAACTTGCATTCGGTCAAAATGAAAGATCGGGATATCTTTCACTCGTGTAAGAAATTCTACGTCTTTTACTCTTGTTCCGCTACGCTCCACTCGAGAAAAGACGAAATTTCTTACACTTGTGAAAGATAGCCCGATCTTTAATCTGACCTAATGCAAGATCCTATTAGTCTTCAAAATATTTTGTTGTTTAGAATAACAGTTAACAAAGTTAAAATGAAATCATCAGAGGCAAAATCTTTACTTAAGGTAGTCGCTGATATTGATTAGAGTACAAGAAGGTAAGCGGACTCATATATAACTCTAATAAGCCGGTATAAAATTCGACTCCGTAAATAATGTGAGCATGATTATATAACCCCCATAAGCATCGACGGAATTAGCGTCTCCTTCCATTTATTTATCCATGCACATTTATTTATTAATAATCTGTGATGTTGGATATAATATGATCATATAAAAAATATGTATAGAGATAAATAAAAATATTGCTTATTGTAACGCAGAGCGTTTCAGATGTCCCCCAAACGAACACTGTTGATGTTTTCCACAGTTTCCGTGGCAACAGCAGCATTTATGACATTTCTAAGACTAAACATTAATTTCTACAAGTCCATTAACTGTCGTGTAAAATTTCATCCAATTGAAGCACTGTGAATTTTCCTGCCTTTTTCCATTTCCATGGCAATGGTAGTCATCTGAAAAACTTTGTGGCCTAAAATCATTTCTACATATGTCAGACAACCTTCAAATAAAATTTCATCCGAATTGGAGCATTTAAAGTTTTCCCGCTTTGAAAATTTTATACCTAAAATCAATTCTATGCAAAATAGGCAACCTTCCTGTAAAATGTCATTCAATTCTGACCACTTTGAGTTTTCCCGCCTTTTCTCCATTTTAATGGCAACGGTCGCCATTTTGAAAATTTTAAGACCAAAAACAATTCAATGCATGCTAGGAAACCTTTCTGTAAAATTTCATCCAATTCTGAAGACTTCAAATTTTCCCGCTTTTTTTCCGTTTCCATGGCAACGGTGGCCATTTTAAGTTTTCCCACTTTTTGTCCGTTTCCATGGCAACGGTTGCCATTTTGAAAATTTTAACACCAAAAATCAATTTTATGCAAAATAGGCAACCTTCCTGCAAAATGTCTTTAATACTGACCACTTTGAGTTTCCCTGCCTTTTCTCCATTTCCATGGCAACGGTCGCCATTTTGAAAATTTTAAGACCAAAAATCAATTCTATGCATGCTAGGCAACCTTTCTGTAAAATATCATCCAATTCTGCAGACTTCAAATTTTCCCGCCTTTTTCCGTTTCCATGGCAACGGTCGCCATTTCGAAAATTTTAAGACTAGAAACCAATTCTATGGATGCTAGGCAACCTCCCTGTAAAATTTCATTCAATTCTGAGCACTTTGAATTTTCCCGTCTTCTTTCTGTTTCCATGGCAACGGTCGCCATTTTGAAAATTTTAAGACTAAAAACCAATTCTATGGATGCTAGGCAATCTTCTTGTAAAATTTCATCCAATTCTGAGCACTTTGAATTTTCCCGCCTTTTTTCCGTTTCCATGACAACGGCGGCCATTTTGAAAATCTTGAAAAGTTTCTGCACATCCACTTAAATAGGCCAACATTCCTACGAAGTTTCATGAAGTTTGGTCCAATAGTTTCTGAGAAACGTGTCGGACAAGAATTGAGCGGAAGAAAGAAGAAGAAAAAAAAAACAAATAATAATAATAATAATAATAATAAGAAGAACATTTTGTTATCTACTGTACAATGATAACCCGTTCCCCTTTTTCACATAGTCAAATGATAATATTTTTGTATCAAAAATCAAAACTATATGAAAATATAAACTATTATTATGGCAAACAACTTTTAAAATATATACAGTAGTAATGATCATAAAATGTTTGGAATTTGGCACAATGTTGAACATATTCCACTCTGTAGGAAGTGTTGGCTGACGGATTCAAATCCGATATTTGGCAATTTTGAATGCATCTCCAAATATATCATTCCAGTTAAGATTAATTGAATATGCTTTAGTAGTCGTACGGTAAATAATAAAAAATCTGCAGTTTTGGGCAGGTGTTGGCTGATCTGAAATTGTTGCTGACTGGACAATCTGTATTGTTATGGACAGAATAGGGATCAAACAGTCGGAAGCTCCACAACTTATATATTTAGGTACTGGCCACGCATGATAGTAATACCAGATTCTCAGTTTTGCAAGTGTATCTCTTAAGTATTGTGGAAGAATTAACAGGACTCCGAATTTCGTAAGTTTGGATACCCTCCAACCTGCACGCAAGATATGAAAGTGACTGTTTCAATAAAAATGGATGGATATCAGTAAAATTGACCAACCTTGACACAGTTGATCATATTCAGACTGGGTACTCTAAAACCTAGGGGGTTTACCCATAAATCATTCATTTTATGACTTAAGGAGTCTCGATGCTGGGTTGTGTATGATATTCATTGGTCAGTTTGCTACTGTACTAGTGTGCAGACAACGCCTTCTTCATGTTGAATTTAACGGCAGATGGCCGAAATATGGGTTGTTTTCTAAGAATTTTATATATACCGTATTAACAGGTCACATGTCCACATTGCTCTACATTTCTTAAATGTTCTATTTTCATATGTAAAATTTCTGTCTGAACAAAATATATTCCTCTTTTGAATTTTTACGATAACTTTTCCATTTTGATGATAAGTTAACTCTTTCTGAATCAAGAGCTGTCGCCGAATGGCAGCCAGAATTCTCCGCTCATTGAATCTTTAATCAATATCGGAAGTGCAAATTAAAGTGCTTGTGCACAAAATAAAGCTGTCGACAAAATTTTTTTTACATATTTTACGAAAGGATATGGAGTGAATGAAAATGAAACCATAACACATATGTTAACTCCAACTGAAATAGATGTAAATGGCTGTATGGAAAATTTATTCCTCATATCAGCAGCAATAGAAACCAACATCGGATATCCCAGGTTTCAGAATTTACAAAAACTTCAAAATAATATAAATCCCCAAAAAATAAACAGAATATAGTAACCAATATGTCTGAAAATTATCCGACAATGTAGCACGACTATACAAGGCTAATGTGACAAAATGTTTAGTTTGTGTCATTTACCAGTGCGAAGAACAGCTTGACCAAAAATTACCTTAAAGTCTAAAATATAAAAATTGACTAAGTTGGTAGGCATGAAGTAGAATACCTAAAGGTACTTCAACGCATTCCACAGTATGGAATGACTATACAAGGTTTATGACAAAATTTCAAGGTTGCTTCCTTTTCAATTACAGAGAAAAGGTTGTCGAAAACTTAACGAAAACTCTAAAATGTAAACAGTGTATCAAAATAACGGTAATCAGAGAGGTTTGAAAACGCATGCCACAATATGGCATGACCATACAAGGTTTGTGACAAATTTCAAGATTGCATCATTTAATTAGCCATTGCAGAGAAAAGCTCGACAAAAAAATTACTCCAATGCAAAAAATTGGAAGTAGGAATCCGACAGGTTTAAAAATGTATCTCAAAACATTTTACAATATGGCATGACCAATTAAGATTTGTGACAAAATTTCAAGTTTGCAAAATAAGCCATTGCAAAGAAAAGCTTGACGAAAGTTGTAAAGGATGGACGGAAAGACGGACACGGGGTAAAACAGTGTACCCCTCTACTACGGAGCGGGGTTATAAAACATACAATAGAGCTGTCAACAAATATGAACCTCAGATAGTTGCTTTGGCTCTTGATATTGATTAAAAAGCAACTCACATTTGTCCTCCTCCTTTGGTTTTACATTTTCCCAACTTATTTTGGTACTTGGGGTTTTGCTCTCCTTTCTTTTCAACATACTCATGAAAGCAGCATTTACAAATATGCCTGAAATAATAAGATTATAAACTTCAAAATGAATATGATGCAAGTGTAAAAGAACTATATATTTTTGGCCAATATTTGAAACAAATAAAACAATCTACGAGTGTATGACGGATATGCTTTAATTTAGGGATTGTAGTATTTATTTTTTTTTAATTTACAAAATAATTTTCAGAATGGTACAAATAATGCAAGATATAATATAAGAATTAGAGGCACAGAGACTGAGCCTTATCGCTCACATGAAAAATGCTTCTATGCCATGCATGTCCAAAAAATGATGTTTATTACCAAAGGGGTCTAATGTTTAGCTACGTTCTCCATTAGCACCCGTGTTTTTTCTGATCTGATACTATTGAAAGGAGTAATTTTTGCAAAGGACCTTCTATACACTTAGTTAAATTTGCTTGAATAGTTTCAGAGAAAATGATGAAAAGGATCGTTTTCTCACACCGGGCTCCAATGTTAAACTATGTTCTGCACTGGCGGCCATGTTTTTTATCGAATCTTAATGAAATGAGCAATTATTGTAAAGTAACTTAAGAATATCATCGCTGTAAAATTTGGTTGAGTTCATTTCATTGGTTTCAGAGGAGAAGATGAAAATGTGATTTCATCATAGGGTCCAATATTAAACTATGTTCCGTGCTGGCCGCCTTCCTTACATCATTCCTGTAAAATTTGGCTGAATTTGTTTCAGCGGTATCAGAGAAGAAGATGAATATGTGATTTTTCCAATATGATCAATGTTATACTATGTTCCGTGCTGGCGGCCATCTTTTTTAAATTATATTAGAGCGAGATGAGCAATCTTTGTTAAGGACCTTTAGGACATTATTACTGTGAAGTTTGATTGAATGTTGGTTGAATTTGCTTCAGTGGTTTCAGAGAAGACGAAAATGTGATCATCCAAAAGGGTCAAATGTTTAACTCTGTTCCGCGCTGGTTTCAATGTTTTTTATCGGATTGGAACGAAATGAGCAATCTTTGTTTAGGACCTTTAGTACATCATTCCTGTGAAGTTTACTTGAATTTGCTTCAGTGGTTTCAGAGGAGAAGATCAAAATGTGTTTTCCCCATAGGGTCCAATGTTAAAAACGATCTAGCAATTTTCAATGAAGGACTTTCACTACATCATTTCTGTAAAGTTTGGTTGAATTTGCTTCAGTGGAGAAGATGAAAATGTGATTTTTCCCAAAGGGTCCAATCTTTATCCTAAATTCCGCGCTGGCCACCATTAGATCATAACAAAATGAGCAATCTTTGTTAAGGACCTTTAGGGTTCAATGTTAAACTATGTCCCGACTTGCGGAAATGTATTTTATTGGATCCGAACGAAATGAGCAGTCTTTGTTAAGGACCTTCAGTACATCATTCCTGTAAAGATTGGTTGAACTTTCTTCAGTGGTTTCAGAGGAGAAGATGAAAATGTGATTTTTCCCATAGGGTCCAATGTTAAACCTAAGTTCCGCGCTGGCAGACATGTTTTTTGTCTGATCGTAACGAAATGAGTACACAATTCCTGTAAAGAACATGCAGAGAACATGAAAATGTGAAAAGTTAACGGACGACGGACGGACGGCAGACGACGAACGCCAAGTGCTGGCAATAGCTCACACTGACCTTTCGGGTCAGGTGAGCTAATAACAAAACGAATTCTTATTAAACTAATCAAGACCCCATAAAGGGCGTCATAATAAATCAAAATACAGTATAATTGATTAAACATATATTGGAACAATCAAATATAGACCACTACATGATATATTTAGATAAGCGTTGACTCAGGAAGACATAGTAATCATTTGGCTTCAGAAGATACATCGGGAAACAAATCTAACAGGAGGCTTTCAAGTGTTTTGATTGCACACCTGCACCATGACTGGGAGACAATATTTTCAGAGATCTGCATGGTCCTATGTTAAACTATGTTTCTCGCTGGTTGATTTTTGTGCAGTCTTTCCAGACCCCCATTTTGAAGGACACCATGCAAAGACTCTTATAAACACGTTGGGTTCCAATTCCGCAATTGATTTCAGAGATCAAAATCTTTAATTGCATTTGCATAGAGTCCGCTTTAAATATTAGTTTCCCGTCAGTGGCCATCTTGAATGAGGATTGGATCTGCCGGTTACCTTTATTTGAGTCCTGATAAAAGGATCACTTCAGGACGATTGTACTCAGCTGTCGACCGCATCGAATAAAGTACGGGCCTTTTGGATATCTTTCTTGGAAACGATCATCGACAGACAATTGTTACGTAGTTTGGTTCTTTTAGATCAGTAGTTTCTGAGAAGAGCTTGTTTTCGATAGGGTCCGATATTCAATGTATTCATTGCTGGCTGCAATCTTGGATACTATATGACATGATGGATACCTTTGCCAAAACAGAAAATCTAAGAGTTTGTTTTTTGAGATGTTTAAATATATTTCCATAGTGTCCAATGTTAAACTCTATCGCAACGGACGGTCATCTTGGATGTGCTAAGGACCTACCATGTATATTTTTGGAAACATCATTTAAGGAAAATTTCGACCAAATTTGGTTTTTACATTTGTATTGGAATAGAAGCCAAAGTTTCTTAAAGAATCTTTGAATGTGTTTCCCATAGGGTTCGATTTTAAACTGTTGGTAATCTTTTTGAGCTACGGACAAGCCGAATACTTTTTTTCAGAGTAGACCATCTTAGGACTATTGAGACTTAGCTTGATAAGTTTAAGGAAAAGGTTTTGAATGCATTATCCATAGTGTCAAAAATATTAAATTACACCTTTCAAAAATATTTTGGCTGGGATTCTCCTTATTAATTAGTTCAAACATATTTCTGAAAACAACACAGCAAATTTAACACAATTTTTTTTTTCTCAAATATCAGTTTTCTTGCTTCGGTTTCCATATCAACCGGAAGATCCATTCAAAAATATTTTAGGCAGGGGTCTCCGAGATAATCTTGGTAATGCATACTGCTGAAATCATAGCGATAGTCCTTTAAGGAATTCCGAACACATTTTCAAGAAATTAACATAAATCCCTCACTCAATTCTCAAGACTTACAAATATATATACAAAGGCATGAAAATTAAAAAAAAGATATTTCCCACCAAAGTTTCAATTGCTTCTATCTCGAAATCAAACGCATGAAGCTTTTTTTCAGTTTATTGTCTTGTTGTTAATTCATTAAGTCCTACAATTCAGAAACACTTTTATGAATTCTAATTACTTTTATTTAAAAGTGGCAATTACCTTTAAGAGTTTATTTCTTCAAAAAAGAACCTTATAAAGATTTTTGCCCAAAGCTTGCATCAACGTCAGCGGTGTTACACAAGACAAAATTATAAGAAGAGTTGTCGCCGAATGGTGACAAGTTATACCTAGCTTGTTAAACCATGAATTAATATGGCAATAACAAATTTAAGTAAGTGTGGAGGCATTATAGAAGTTGACAAAGTATAAATGAGGACACAATTCAATGAACAATGAAAAGAAAGAGTAAATGCACATTAGACAAACTCTCAATAAAAATATGGTTAAAAATCAAGCAATAGAGCAACGCTTTTATTGTCATTCTTCATCTTCATTCACACTGATATACCTCGATCCCTCTCTTTTTCCAGAAAATAAACATGCACATCTTCAGGTGGTATACTGTGTCAATGTTGTCAAATATCAAAAACCTGCTTAGGACATGTGCCAACAAGGTACCTCCCCCTTTTCCAGAATGTATTCAAAGTCGAATTATCTCCTCATCAAGTTTTCTAGCAGCAACCATATTTTATCATGCACATCACAGCAGTATACAACAACAGTAAAACATTTCTTCAAAGTCAAAACAGCCCTTCCAAACTTCGATTAGCAACCATATTAATTCATGTACATCATGTACGGATGGGGCCGGGGGTAGACAAACAGACGGACAGACAGAGGACGTATTGACCGATCGACGGACGGAGTGATGTCTGTATACTTCCAACACTTAATCAGCAGGGGTATAATAAATCCGACGATTTCACGGGCATTCTAAGTACAATGTTGACGCCAACTGTACGGTAAGTCATGCTGTTTAAGTATATAAAGTGTTAGAATGCCGTTATGTCTAAGTATTTCTATAAGATTGTAAGACACCGCTTTTTTCTAAAAGCTGACAAATAACAATATTCCAAAGTTGCTGTAAATTTCGATTCTGCATATGCGCTTTTGACAACTAAATGGGGTCCATGGAACCTTTGATTCTTTGGGGTTTCTTTTTAATTTCAATTTAAAACAACAAGAAGCATGCTGAAAAACACACAATGAAACCGTTTTATTTTCTCACTTTTATTCATAAATGTACATTGTATATATTAATCCTGCGAAAAATTCAAGGAGGTCAGCTAGCGGGCAACTTGAAAAAAAAAATTGTATTTCAACAAGGTGTGTTCTGTGAAACACTTATGCCCCCGGGTAGAAGAAGAAACATTTAGCAACTTTGAATAATGAATGTTCTTCTGACAAAATAATTTGTAGAAATAAATTCTGGTATCAACAGAAATATTTAATCACATCAAATGATGATTGCAATTGGATGCAAACACAGAAGTCACCCAAATGAACCCTTCCAGTCATTATCCAAGCATTATTAAGAAAACAATTTTCACCACCCCCTCTTTTTTGGAACATTTATAGCAAACTCATTGTGTTCTGTCTTTCAGTGTTTTCAGTACATTGATTACACCAGGGATCATCAGTACTGGTTCGCCAAAAGTGGAGAAATACACAGAAGAGAAGAAATTAAATAATAGATATCCTTAGTAACATCCCTCATCATTGATATATATAATACATATATAAATACCTGTAAAACAAAACTGATTAAATGACGAAAATATGCTGAATGATTTAAAAAATCTTTTTTACTAAAAAAATCTATAGATATCAAGAAACATTTCATCATAAATGAGTTTAATTTCTATACATATATAAAACAAAACAAAAAATAATTTAATTTTTTTTTTGGTGAAATTTTAGCGGACAGTCATATGCCAAAGTAAAGGTCACAAGGTCAAATATTCTCGTACCAACTGAAAGGTCTCTCTACAAGGAATACACATGTATACTATGAAATAACTATCACGTACCATTCAAAAGATATGCTAAATGTTAAAGTTTTTTTTAAATTGTTCACGGGCCAAGGTCAAGGTCACATGGTCGACTATTCTGGTACCAATTAAAAAGTCTGGCCACAGGAAATGCACATGCAAAATATGAAAGCCATATCACTTGTCATGCAAAAGATTTACCCAATGTTAAAGTTTATTATTTTTTTTTCAAAAAGTCTATCACATGTCAAGGTCAAGGTCACGAGGTCCAGAATTTTTGGTATCGTTTGAAAGGTCTTGCCACAAGAAATACACATGCAAAATATGAGAGCCCTATCATTTACCATTCAAAAGATATACCCAATGTTAAAGTTTTTTTTGTGGACAAACAGACAAACAAACAGACAGACAGACCAAAAACTTTGTTTCACGGGGGCATAAAAAGATTAAAACATTTTTTTTGTTTAAATAGCCTCTATCACTTGATTGATAACATTTATCTATGATAATATTTCTCATATTGTCAAGCGCACAAACTTAAGTAAAGAAGTTGAAAACGGTATCGTGCTTTATATGTGATGCACCAGATTATCTGCTCTTCTTTTTCTTAGATATGATGGGCTTGTACATGAGATTATGTGTACACTTTTGGTTATAATTATTATTTATCTTAATGTAAATTCTGAAACCTTATGTTTAACGCCCTTCATCGTAGTTTTGTCCTTAGCTGTAACTGATATTACTGATTAATCGGATTTCTTTTGTTGATATGCATTTTAATCATTTTTGGAAAATGTGAATTTCCTTTTTTTTAGGTTCCAGTGCTGCTGATGAGGAATTTCCGAAAAGGCCATACAGCTCATTGAAATTATTGCAGCCAGTAGAGTTAACATATGTGTTATGGTCCAATATCCTTTCGTAAAATATTAATTACGACGTAGATTACATAGTAAACACATCTTTGAACGTTAACTATATAAACAGTGGTGATTTATCGAATTTTCTCAGTAAAATAAATGACGTATATTGACCGTCAGAAATAAAGGATTTCTAGCCACTGGAGGATGTGACGTCGCAATATATCATAAACATCGTTGTCAAAATAACAAAATACCGAAGTTACTGTTAATTAATTTCTTGCTATGCGCATTTCAACAACTTATGTCTCATCAGTGCAGATCAAGCCAAAACAATTGGAATTTCATCAACCAAAAACGTATGAAAGCTGATTGAGAACAAATAACCAAAAGGTTCTAAAAAGAAAAGCCAAAATTCATCTAAGGACCGAGCTATGCATGAGGGAAATACTCCATAGTTTTAAACAAAGTTTTGTAAAGGTTTCAATAAAGTCGGCATCGAAGTACTGACTACTGGGTTGTTGAATAACCTCGGGGACTTACAGTCCACCAGCAGAGGTATTTCCGCTGATTAGCATTTCATTTGCGCCGATTTTTACTGGTTATATTTTTCATTTGTTCACACTATACTGATGAAATTTAAAAGGTTACTTACGCAAAAATCTTACACAAATTGAAAATAAGCTCAGAGGGCGATAAGAATAGAATTATAAATATAAATGCTATTAAACTTAGTACATATTTAAACCAACAGAACTTGTTGTGGCTCTGTCTTTAAAAGACCTATTGGTACTACATCATCATCAATGTGAGAAAGCAATAAAATGACGAATATGAGGAATATATTAAACGAGGCATCAGGGTAGTTGGGGTGTCTAAAACTGAGCATCTTTATTGCTCATCTAAGCAATAATTCAATAATTCAATGAGAATGTTCTCGTAATGATTTTGTATGTCTTTAATACAATAATTTAAATAAAAAATGAACAATAAGTATCATGTCTGTTCGAATAATATTACATATTTGCAAAACTTTTTATCAAAGGGACACAATTCTTTACTAAAATACCACGGAAAAGGTCATATTTTATAAAATTGTTTAAAAAAATAAGGTAGTTGATCCCAATTCTAATTTGAATTAATCAAAAGCATTTTAACAAAACACATTTATTATAATTTTTTTCCAAAAATATGTTTATCTTTATTATCGGGTCCCAAATTACTTTAATTAAGTTACCTCCCATTTCTTAAAAACCTAACAAATTCTTCATCTTATTCAAAAAGTCCGTGACATATCTTTTTTATGTTTTAAAATTGACCCCAAATTTTTTTGGCATAGCTGTGTAGCATTTTTCTCAAAGTTTCACTGTACAAATTTTTAAAAAAATTCTTATGTCAGAAACCAAGACACCCCAACTACCTTAATACACTTTCGGTTTTTAACAGGTTTAACCAATATATCTAGATCTTCTTTAAATGCAAAGTACATGCAATTTACTTGTGTCATATGAAAGAAAAAAATGGCGCAAATGAAAATGGAATCGGCGCAAATGAAAATTTGAAATTTATAAAATTGTCGCAAATGTCATACGCCCCAATAAATGTTATAAATTTGATCTTCATATGCGATATTTCTTTCAAATAAATTAATCAGACATGATACATTTAGAATCCATTGCTGCAATACATACTGTTTACCTTAAGGATGTTCCCTTATATTTTTGTCAGATTTTTGGGTTTTCCTGTTTTCTGTTTAATCGATTTAAAAGCTCAATAATTGTTTTGACCAGTGACCCCCTAATTTTTTTCCATGATTTCATTCTATACATCTTTTCACGTCTTCCCGGATTTGACTACCGACTTTGACATTTTCCTGGATCGACTCATGTTAACAGAGCAGGACATGCTTACCCTTTCGGAGCACCTGATGTCACTCTCAGTTTCACTGGGGTTCACACTGTGAGTGCCTTTGTTTTGAATGTTGTGATTTCTATTTCTGTGCTTTGTGTCTGTCTAACGTCATTGTTTTGTGTCTGGCGCCATTGTTTTCTGTGCTCTCGTTTTTGGCCATGTCTTTTTTTTGTGGATTTCCCTCCTTTGTTCCTTCGGTATTGTACTGCCGTTGTTTGATCATTCTGACTAAAAACTATTCAGTTGGTGTTATTTGGTCACATTCATTTTTGGATTAACACTTCAAATGTCAAACATATGAAAATGTGAAGGAGTTCGGTTTCCCGCCATTTTTTTTAATCACCTGTCTCTCATAAATGGCATTGATGAACAATCATTTTTTTTGGCTTGAATAACTTCTGCTTTAATTTTCCAAGAAAAAACTACATTTAATTGAAGTCCTCGTTATTTTAATTTGAACGGCGAACTTCCTTAATTACCTGTTATCTGGACATAATAATTATACCTACCATACCTTACATATCAAAATATGCAGTGTTCTTTCGATGTAGACCAGTGTGACAAAACAAGATGAAAACTGCTTTTGCAATATATACTTCATCAACAATATCATTGGTATTTGAAATATACATTTTGATTTAAAAAAAATCTTTGGGCACTCTTTCAAATTTGAATAGCGAGATCTTTGAATACACAATTCTAAAGCACTAATCTTGTTTTATTTCATGAAAAAATTAAAATATGTTATGTAAGGAGGAAAAAATAAATATAAATAAATAAAACAAGGAAAAAATAATCGACTTAGAAATAATCGGCTTTTATTCCAGCAAGGATGTCCTTGATTTGAAGCATTTTAACTTGTTGGGAAATATTCAAGTAAATGCAGTTCCAAGCAAAGAATGTGATCTAGTCGAATAAAATAAAACCTGAATATTGATACCCCTATATATTGAAAGGAATAAAGAAACAACAAAAAGATTTTTAAAAATCAATTCGAAAAATAAGAAAAAAATCTTTTATTTGAAATTAATATTGAAACAAACGGTAACAGTGAGTAAAAATAGGCCCGAATTATTAAGCATAGTTTGTACTTCTGTAAACTTCCAAGCAACGACTGATTTTCAAAGAAAAAAATCGTTTTCATTTGTGTTCTTTAAAACTTTTTTTTTACAAAGCGACTATTTCCACAAAAGTTTAAACATTGATCTTTTAATGTCAAAAGAATATCTCAGGATAAGAAGTGGTCTTGAAAATGTTAAATTTTAGAAATGACCAATTATACTTACAATTGCACAAGCATTATCCACCAGAACTCACCAGTAAGTGATAAAAGGAGCTTACTATGCATTATTAAACAGTTTCATTGCAAGGCCAGTAAATCTGTCAACATCGATCAATTCATAGTAATCTTATGCATCATAGTCAAATGACATAGTCAAATGACAAAGATTGCATGATTTAAAAAAAAACTGATGCCGTTCATGCCGTTCATTGCATTGTTTAGTACGATTGTGTTGTGTCAGCTAGTAAAAAAATCTAATGACTTTTAATGGTAAGTTAACTATTGATTATTCAGAAACAATCAGAAAGTACCAAGTTAACACTAAAAAACGCAAAAATTGATACCCGCGAATACATCCCAGTTATCAACCGCGAAAATTAATACGCTTACAGTATTTGAATTCATGGATGAACAAACCTTTCTTTAGGGGTACCCATTTCTGTTTTTCTACATCCATTCCAGCCCTTCCAATATATATACATATACCATCTGTCGACTCCCACTTTTCTGGAATAGGATCATTAACTAAGAGCTTTGCTACAGTTGTTTTTCCAACTCCATAATTGCCGACCAAATAAATGCGATTCCAGTAACATTCATAGGAATCATCTCTCAACATTTCCTGTAATTTGTTGAATGTGTCCGATGATCTCCAGTCCGAATATGAACCTAAGTTTGTAAAACAAAATTTAAAAAACCTGTATCACAGAAAATGGAATTTTCCACCATCATCAGATAGCCCCATACTACATGAAATTATATTCTTTTTGTTTATATATGAATCAGCTTATATAGTGTATATATCAGTTTATCTTTATCTTTTAATCCGTTTTATCTCACGAAATGTTTTTGAAAATTTGCTAAAAAATCCTTCTGAGTTTTTTTATTCTTCCGTTATTTGGGGACTCCCTCTAGTGATAAAGCAAACGAAAGAAACATCTAGATAAACATCTTTTTTGGACTTACATCTCGAATTTAACGAAAATGGTCATCTCAGTACTACCATTTACGACAAAAGGGATGATTTCAATTTCAAAGTTATCAATTTCCCTAACATGGACAGTAATATTCCAGCTTCTGCTGCTTACGGAGTATGTGTGTCACAGTACATCGGCAAACGAATACCAAAGCAAGAACGAGGAAAGGGGAAATTCTAAAATCATAAATCCAACATCACGGCAATTCACAGCAACACGAATTGAGACAGAATGACAAAGACAAATAAACAAAAATAAACAAGAAATCACAAAACTTAAGCACTAGCAGTGTGAACCCCTATAAAAACTGAGGTATCATCAGGTGCTCCGGAAGGGGTAAGCATGATCTGCTCCACCCGTGGCACTCGTCACACTGCCGGTGAAAAGTCCGGTAACAAACTCTGGATCTACTCAAAAATATCTGTAAAACAGAAACATTGTAATGGTCTGTCAAATCGTTGTGACGACCCTAAAACCTCTGTATTGACAATTGCAACAGTGACTGTACATACCCTTGATGTACAAGTTTTTGACAATTAGCAATGAATTCCGCTCAAACCGGTGCTAGGGGCCGTCTTGAACTTGCTATGAGGTATGAGTAAAGCTCATTGTTGAAGGCCTCATGGTGACTTCAAGATGAGGAACAACAATAAAAGCGTTGTTCCATTGCTTATTATAACCATGTATTTGTAGAGACTTTGTCTCATTTGCATTTACTCCATATCCCTTCATTGTTAATTTGAGACAGTAATTTCGCTCTGTTGACAAAATCGCTGTAAAAACTACAGGCACGGCAATAGCGAATGCGTTGTGAAATGTACATACCATATGCCGGAGAAGTGGGAATATTACTGCTCAAAAACGGGAAGTTCACTATTAGAAAGTCGAAATCATCACGCTTGTCGGAAAGTTTTGTTCTCAGACGTCCAGAGTTGACAATGTAGAGGTATAGGTCCAGGTATGATGCTGATGATGGTGTATCAGTGTTGATTCGTAATGCGAGAGCTGGCACAAATTATACAGTCTTTTTCGGTAGACATAGGTATCTACACGACCGACTTATGAATCAAGGTGTCATACGTCTAGACCGAAACATCTGTCTCTTGTGTGCTTATATTCACCATTTTATGTTTTCTTTTCATTATTTGGACATTTATTATTTTTTTATACTTTTTACTGCTGCACACCGTGTGCAGCAGTAAAAAGTATAAAAAAAATAATAAATGTCCATTTAATGAAAAGAAAACATGGTGTGCAGCAGTAAAAAGTATAAAAAAATAATAAATGTCCAAATAATGAAAAGAAAACATAAAATGGTGAATATAAGCACACAAGAGACAGATGTTTCGGTCTATCATACGTCTAATGCGATCGTTAAACAATTCTTTAAAAGATATCAGTCCATTGTAGATAATTTTAAGTTTCGGTCCGAACTGAAAATCTGCTTTAAGATTCCTTGATTTTGGTTTGCAAATGGACACTACCGGGAAGGGAAGGTTATGTGTGCCACTCATCATTTCGTTTGAAATACCTGTAACAAGTCAGGACCAATTACGGTCGACAATTGTTCCGGTGTTTTCCACCTGATTTGTCTTTTGTCTCTTGGCCGCTTTGTTCAATAATTTTGTCATTACCCTTATTTATATGCTTTATTATTATAACCTCAGAATTATTGCAATTGGTTTTATTAGCTTGTTTTGTTTAATTAATATAGCCTCATAACAATTTCAATTGATGTTATCAGCCTGTCATTATAAGTGCATACAATAAAGATTTTGATAACATAATTGGTGAAAAATCAGAGTTTTTAGGTTTCTAGAATTTAATATATTTTTGCAATAAAACTACAAATATGTCTTTGTGTTGCAGATATTGTCCAAAACTAAATAAATATGTACATAAGATGTTGTTTTCTTGTTAAGTGAGTTTAACTTTTTAATCAATCGGAAACACAAAACATAACACTTCTTAGATATTTAAAAAGTAGGTATGGGGGTATTAATAAAATTACCAAACATATTTTTTCTTAATGAAGCACAACAGTCTTTTAAAGAAATTGCCAGTCTCCAATCAACAAATAAAGGGATACGGAGTAAATGTACATAGGGAAAAATCCCTATAAATACATGGTAAGATTAAGAAAATAGAACAACGTTTTTTTGTTGTTCTTCATCTTGAAGTCACCATAAGGCCTTCGTCAGCATACACTCCTACCTATGGTAACTACAAAACGGCCCCCAGCACCGGTTACAGCGAATACAATCGCTAAATGTTGAACAATGGTACATTCATGTACACATTTTGTCATAGATACGGGGTCGTCAACAATCATAACATATCGGGCAAAGTACTTTTACAAACACTGTCACCCGCTGCAATGCAAAGGGTGGAAATGAATCTATACATATGGCTAGAAAAATAGTTTAATTTTTACAAAACAAGGAAGCGAAATGTTGAATTTTGATAGTGCATTCATATGAGAAATGCTCACATGAACAGGTACGTCATAACTGACAAAATGAAAAGAGCATACACCTCAAGTACGGGGAATCTGTTTACGGACTCCACACTCACATGAATAGGTACGTCATAACTGACAAAATGAAAAGAGCATACAACTCAAGTACGGGGAATCTATGGAACGCCACAGCTGTCTTATGATGTAGATATTTGTTT
>MJUU01051757.1:5593-18896 GCA_002080025.1 Modiolus philippinarum | reverse complement strand
TTTTAAATGGATGATATTTTCCGCGCACAATTATCGACTACACTGGACCATTCTGAATTAGGTATAGGCAGGTATATCTTTAAGTTAGATGATAAACAAGTCTCACTTTTGCTTCTACCATGTGCTTGAACCCTCTTTTGATTAAACAAAAACATGCTCGTAAATGATTGATATAATTCAACAAAATGCTTAAACATGTAATTAAATTATGCATGCATAAAACCCAAAAGAAATATTTGAAATAAATTGTTTATGTACTGCTAATTTCTATTCGGTGTTTATAAACAATAAAGGGCTACGCCGAACGCAGCATGATACGACCGCAGCATGTCGTCCACTGAAATTTGAAAAGGTGTAATTTAAAGTGAGTATGGACAAACAAAAGAGCTTGAAACAATAATTAGATGGACGCAATAAGGAGATTGACCCAGTAATTAGCTGGACACAAACTAGGGAAAATAAAAATTAGCCCTTATGACTCCTTATGATTCCTCTTTCACCCTTTATAGCGCAGAAACGGTAAGAGCTACGCCCAATCAATTGACATACTGCTGAAAGCTTATATAAAGAGGAATACAAAGAAAAAAATCCATCAAAATGCGATGAAAAATAAAAATTTTAGGTAATCTGCAAATTTGTAGTTTTGGCCCCTGTGAACCCTTATAGCACGGAAACGGTAAGAGCTACGCCAAATCTGTTGACATACTACTGAAAGCTTAGATCAGGAGGAATCCAAAGAAAAAAATCCCATCGAAATCCGATGAAAAAAAAAATTCAGGCAATCTGCAAATTTGCAGTTGTGGCCCCTTTGAACCCTAATAGCTCGGAAACGGTAAGAGTTACGCCAAATCAATTGACATACCACTGAAAGCTAACATCAAGAGGAATCCACAGAAAAAAATCCCATCGAAATCCGATGAAAAATAAAAAATTTAGGTTATATGTAAATTTACGATTTTGGCCCCCTTCGGCCCCTCATAGCTCGGAGACGGTAAGAGCTACGCCAAATCCGTTGTCATACTACTGAAAAATTTCATCAAGAGGAATTTCAGACTGTCTGTAAATTTATGATTTTGGCCCCCTTTGGCCCCTCATAGCTGGGTAAGGAAACAAGTTACCAAAAATCTAATAGTAAAGCACTGTGATAATTTTTCATAAGGAATCCTTTGGAAAAAATTGCATCAAAATCGGACTAAAAATAAAAAAAAAATTAAATTTTTGAAATTCGCCCTTTTTGGGCCCCATTTATCTCGTAAACGGTACATGCCACGTGGAATCCGTTGGCATACTCCGGATTAGAAATTTTCTAATGAGTTTACTGAAAGAGACCCCATCAAAATCCGATAAATAATAAAGATTCTACAGTCAAATATGTGAAAACAACTAATTTTACCCCTTTTGGTCCCTTTTTCTAAAACGGGCGGGGCCCGGAACATAAAATTATAGCCTGGGCTAAAACATGTGCCAAGAAACATCATACTAAAATTTGAAAATAATCAGTTCAATGGAACCCAAGTTATGCTGTCCACAGACACAAAAATACCCAATTTTACCCCTTTTTTGCGCCTTTTCTGAAACGGGTGGGGCCACAAACCCGAAATTAAAACCCGGGATTGCCATTATGCCAAGAAACCACATACTGAAATTTGAAGATGATCCGTCTACTAGAAACAAAGTTATGCTGGCCACAGACGCCGACGCAGACGACTGCGCCATACCATAATACGACCGCAAAATTTTTGCGGTCGTATAAAAAGTCCGTGGATAACCATTGTTAACCCCGAACGAGTACACCTTGCTATTATTAGGTAGGTAAACTCGGGTCATCTAATTCATCAAGTTACTTGGTCGCCCTTCAAATAGAACAATCCAACACTTAGAAATTTTCAACTTTTTGAAAAAAATAGTGAAAATGCACATGACTGCAGACTTTTGTGCATTTCGTTAACGGCGAATTCAACGGTTTTTCAGTTATGTATCATCATTCTTGATATACATACCAAATATGATAAAGATTAGTGTAAAAATAAAGCTGAAATCGTGAGATTTCCATTATCTAAAGGAAGAGAAACCGACTTTAAGCCATACTGGTTTTCTATTTATATTTTATATATTTATCTATTAAAATTGTTCAATATATTTAACAGTTCTCGCCACAATATAGCTGAAATATTGCTGAAGTTGGCGAAAAACATTAATCAATCAATCAATCCACATATATTTTCCGATTAGGATTGTCCTTCGTATTCTGGATCTCATGGGTGGTCATTTGTGCAGTATCATGCCTACAAGGGGAACTATAAGTTCTGTAGATTGCAGTTTGAATACCACACTGCTTTGAGTCCCACGAGTTGCTAATACGTTGTATTCAATCATATCGAAGAACCAACTTCTGTCACTTGTTCTTTTTGATACATAGGTTATTTGTCATGAGGGTCTTATGCTTACCAGAAACTATATTGTTTTGTGGACCTTGTAATTCTATATTATTTTGTCTTCCAATACAGTCATTTATGTGCCTAACATCTTTATACTCGAAGTTTTAAGAGAAGTGGAAAATTGTTAATTTGACCACGAAAATTACGTTATTGTCCATGCCGACAAAGCTTTTCACAACATACTGGTCTGGTTTAAGAAACACTATCTTGACTGTCTGGTTTAGGAGATAGGAACTGATTGTTCATCAGGAAACCCATTATGACCTGAGCCCCCTAAAAACTGATTCAGTCGCCGAAATAAAGAAAACTGCGTGCAATTTGCTTGAAGTTCAGGTCGTATATTTTTTACCTTTATATTCATACTCCCGCCCCCTTTAGGAATATAGGGGAAAACTGTTTTCAGTCTGTGAGTGTGGGTCCGTCCGTAACACATTTTTGTCGTTTTTATCTCGGGATAGTGTAAAAGATACAGATCTGAAATCTGCTCGCAAACTGTATAGTAATGCCATATTGCTGGATTCGTTTTTTAGAGAAATATAGATACTACTTCCTGTTTACCGACTTAGTAAATTTTGAAACTTGTAGTATTAAAGAGTAATTTTTCGTGAAAGTTTTCTCTGCAGTATTATACAACAAATCAACATTGTAACATTGTAAAGGACATAATTCAAGAGAAAATCAAAATGGATAATCTCCATTAAGATGAAGGAGACAAAACATGGCAGAAGCAGAAGATTTATTTTGGTTTGTAAAACTGGTAAACATTCTTTTTATCATACACTGATCACTAAGTTTTAATCTTGACGTATTTAATCTTAGATATAAATTTGATACCATTGGCTTCAAATTATGTTTATGTTCATCAAATATAAAGTTTCAGGCAAACTGCAAAAAAATATTGAAGTTAACTTACTTGTTATAAGTGCCCCGATCTAGTAATATTCAATAATGTGGTATACCTTGAAGCAATCAGGAAGATATAAATGCCTATCACAGTTCAAGCAAACAATTTTCGTTTGTGTTAATTTTTTCTGTGTACCGGGTGTTCATGTTTTCTGTGTACCGTTTTTGACCAGTTTCTAACTAACGTGACACCAAGATCTGTTTGGAAGAGTGTCAGGCATATGACGCTTAGTCGGGCGGTTTACAATTGGAACTAATGAACCACATTCTTGAATAAACTAGAAGTAGATAAACTACTTAACCATGTAGGCATGGTATACCTGACCACCAAAATTTGCCTTTTCAATACACAATTTAACAACGTGACTAGCTAAACCTTGTGCAGGATGATCACATTTCCCACTCAATATTTGACAGTGTGATATGACTGAGCATTTATCCCAGCAATAGCCCACATTTTAACTCCCCACTTTATTGGCTCAGCAGCCACGTATTATTTTAAACCTAACCTTCCTTCAAAGGGTATCATACCGTCGTCTCATTCGTGTAAATTCATGTGACATGCATTCAGTAATTTTTTTCATGAGGCCCACCGTGTTGTGGTTCTTCATTGCAATCGGTCTCTTTTCATAGTTTTACTGAAGACAGGTATTTGAAAGCAAATATCAGTTTTCCAGTAAGACTTAAAACATTGGCTTCACATGTATTACCATTAAAAACACAGACAAAGAAAGGCTTTCATTTAATCTAAGGTACTGACCATAGTCATTTGTTTTTGTACATATTTGTCTCTTTTATCAATATATAATTTTATTGATTGATTAGTTAGAGTTTAACGTCCAATGAGCAATATTTCAGCTATATCAGGACGAGAACAAGTTAATCAATTCAAAACAAATTGTAAGTAAAAGAAGAAAGAAATAAAGGTGGAAGGGACAACCGGGGCAACAACTTTTGATTGCCACTGGAAAAGGGGAGAAATGGGTAGGGGCAGGAAATTTAGCCTTCTATACGACACCCAGTGCGTCTGCTCTCTTTAGAGAAATATAGAAGGGGTCTTTATACTGCATGGAGCGTGGCGTTTCTCCACACAGTTTGGCTACAATGGTTCGCGGTCAGGCTTTAGGTATTATGACCTGACTACCCCGCAAAGACAGGGCATTCCCCTATCCACCACCTGGGGACGCGCCCGGCAGCTCTGTAGCCAAAGCCCCTGAAAACCTATTCAGGTGCCGGGTATATAATTTTAAATTGTAGCTATATAATTTTAAATTGTAGCTAGGAACAAATGTGGCAAGACTCTCCCATAAACAAAAAAGTTTTCCCTTGTCATTTTGTACACGGTCAACGGCAGCATAAATTTCTTGGATACATTCATTATCTGATTCCCTGATATTTTCATTTTCATCATGACTAATGTCTCTTATTCCAAGTTGATTATATATATTTGTTCTGCGGCTCTTGTTTCATTGCCATAAAAAATTTAAACTCGCTATCAGATGAGGAGTCTGATATTTTTATTATTGTTGAATTTGGCGTAAAACATCAATAAATCAATCGTATTGTTTACCAAGACGACAATTTAGTACGATTTTACTACGGCACCGCCCATTTGAACCCAATAACTTTTATTGGTTAAATCAAAATAGAAATTGCTTTATTTGGTTAGTGACCTTGATTGTCGTTATATGATTTGAAAAATCTATTTTCTTCCCGAGTAGAAATCGAGTGCTGCCGATTTTGACGGAAAGTTTGATTGACACGAAAACTTTTTTATGATCAAATAATTAAGAAAATTGAATACACAAATAAAAAGCGGTGAACAAAAGTTTATTTTTACGTATCTATAAAGAACATGCAGCCGCTGATTTTACTATAAATCGCAATCACGATATCTTTACATGTCATCTCGGAATGCAAATGGCGGCTGGTGTCAACGAAAAAAATGAATTTCGTTTTCGCTTATCTAACTCCAAACGAATAAATATTGTCAGTGACTGGGTTCAACTTATAATCAACGTTAAGATGACAATAAAAATCAGCAAGTTATCCAAGTTTGAAATACCCTCGTCAAAAACGACTTTAACTATGCATACACACAACGTGCAGCGACTGCCAAATAACTAAATACCGAAATTACTGTGAACTTAATTTCTGCATATGCGCATTTCGACAACTTATGTCTCTTCAGTGCAGATAAACGTGTGGAAGACCATAACTCAAAGATGTTTAAAAAAACTGATAGAGAACAAATAACCAATACGATCTAAATGTAAAGCCAAAATCAGCTTAGGACATAGCTTTGCATGAGGCATATACTCCTTAAAATTTACAAAAATTTAGATATTGAAAGGTTCGGCTTTCGGGTCAGCACCGAAGTACTGACTATACTGGGCTGGTGAATACCCTCGGGGACTAACAGTCCACCAGCAGTGACATTGACCCAGTGGTAACAAATAACTAAATACCGAAGTTACTGTGAATTTCTGCACATGCGCATGCATTAAAATGTCGGCAGTTCCCAGGCGATACATAAATACGTCATGTGCCTTAAATTTACTAATGTAGACAAGGATTGGTTATTATTCCAAATTCTTAAAGACAATGGGGACATGTTACATTCTTGGAAGGCCAGAATTTGCATGCGTTTCTAAGTCATAACCAGAAGGGTCGACATTTATTGGGCAAAAAACTGTAATTTACAATAACGAAAAATATAAGTATACTAAATATATGTATTTTAAAAATCATTTTTACGCAGCATTATATCATCACAGCAATTACAACAAATGAAAGCTACAGCAAATGCGGACACAGTAAAAAGGTTGACAATTAAGTTAAAAGGACACATTAAGGTGTTTGACACAGTTAATAAATGGACACAATAAGGAGCATGACATATTAATTAGATGGACGCAAAAAGAGAAAAAAAATACATTTTCATCCTCTATAGAACATGAACAGAAAGAACGTGAAAGATGTCATTATAAAATACATGCTGCTTCAAGACCGCATGATAAACCCATCCACAATAAACTTGAACTTTTTGGCATTATTGGACCACAGGAATCAAACAGAACATGTGGCTCACCAAGAGGTAACCATTTATCAAATATGTTAAGTCAATGCATAGAAAAGGTGCAAGAAAATAAAAAAAAATATTAAGTACATTGGCCTTAACTCTCATCATTAATCATTCAACAAGAACCAAATTTAAACATCATCAGTAATTTCTAAACACACAAACATATATCAAATCAACACTTCGAGCATTGTCAAGAAAAGGTGATGAAAAATAATAAATTTACTTATTAACAATGAAAGGATATGTAGTAAATGTACATTAGACAAAGTCTCTACAAATACATGATTAAACCAAGCAATGGAACAACGCTTTTATTGTAGCACTTCATCTTGATTGATTGATTGGTTAGAGTTTATCGTTCGGTGAGCAATATTTCAGCTATATCAGAACGAGAAAAGGTTTATCAATTCATTAAAATTACTAAAAGAAAAAACACAGTTGGAAGGGATAACCGGGGGAACCAGTTTTGATTGCCACTTCAACGTTGGATAAATTGGTAGGGGCATGAAATTTAGCCTTTTATACTAGGTGAAAAGACTCTTCTTTATATTTCAAAAGAGAGCAGTCACTGTGACTACTTAGTCCCAGTGACTGCTCTCTTTTGAAATATAAAGAAGGTGCCTTCATATTGCATGAGCGTGGCGTTTTTCCACACAATTTAGCTACAATGGTTCGCTGTCGGGTTTTCCGAATTTTTACCTGAATACCCTGCATAGTAAAGGCGTTCCCCCTTCCACATTCTGGGCACGCGCCCGGCGGCTCTGTAGCCGGAGCCCCTCAAAATCGTATAAAATAAAGTACCGAAGTTACTGTAAATTCATTTTCTGCATCTGCACATTTCGACAACTTATGCGTCATTGGTACAGATCAAACCAAAATATTTGGAAGTCCATTAACCGAAAAACATGTTAAAGCTGATAAAGAACAAATATTCAAAATGATCTAAATAGAAAAGCCTAAATTCAGCTAAGGACAGAGCTATGTATGTGGGAGATACTCCTTAGGTTTAAACAAAATCTTGCCAATTTTAGATATTGCAAGTTTAGACTAGTTTAAAATCTCACATTTTTCTTTCACAAAACATATAATAAATCTAACCAGAGGAGTATAAGTACTTCTTAGCAAGCTAAATAACAGTATACATCAAAAATCACTTTGCAGATCGAAATTTCTTTTTTGTTGGCATTGTTGCTGTGTCTGTTGGCGAAATTGTTGATATTTCCGTTTGTTTATCTGGCTTCCTTGACATATCTAGTGGTATATGTATATTATCATTTAAGGCATCACTTGGTTTTCTCTCGTCTGGTGTGGTTGCCTTGTCTCTGGACTTTGATTTATGCAATCTTGTACTTTGTTCCTTCGGTATTCTAGTGATGTTGTTATGATGTAGATATTGTTTGTGGAAGATCAAGTTGAAACGTGCTTTCATATAAATAATCAGCGCTTACATTTCTTTATGCTGATAAATTTAAAGGTGCATTTATGTTTATATTAGTAGAAGGTACTGACAGAATGCTGTCGATTCTGAAGTAAAAGGAGGTACGTTCCTTTGATGTGTAAACATCGTATGATATCTGGATCGACTATTGCATTTACTGAGATTCTTCTTTGGCGGTACTATATCTTTTATATATATTGAACGGCATATTTTCGTTTCATCTAGCGAGTGTTTTTTTCTGAAACTTTCACACAGAAACTCATTGTCTGCTTTGCAAGGAATGACAATGGATAAGTAACTTTTTCCAATTTTAGATGAGTCTTTTTTAGTCACTTCATTTTAACCAATACCTGCAAACGCATAATAACCAGATATTTTTAACAACTACTCAGTTGTATCATTAAATAAAATTATTGATTTCCTACATTTTAACAATTTTTATCTTCGAAAAATTAAACGGATTCCAACAGTTGCTACAAATTAATCTTTCCAACATTAGTTCCATCAGTATAAACTATTTTTCACTTTTGAGCGACATCTCAGATTAGGGATCAAGTCATATGTTGCATTGTTGAAGTTTGTAGTATCTACAGTAAGTACTATCTTCTGTCGTCAAGAGGAACTACACAGGTGATTGATGCTTGTGTCGTTTGGTGTCATTTTGTCTAGCTACAAATCTATTGTGTGACCTTCTAATTGTGACAAGTATGGTTCATAATCTAAATCCTTAATCCACTGTTTTTACTGTTTTATGATCAGTATATCCTTGCTATACTCTTAGCTGGCCATACACAAGCAACACTACATTTTCAAGCAGAAGAGCATCACCAAGACTGCAATTAGACTTGTTAAGTTCTTCGCCTGTAAATGATAGTTGTACCATTCTAGTTTGATCTGTTTCATTTTGCTTCTTACAATTAACTTGTTTGTGATGTTTAATTTCTCTGTTGCAGGTAAGGAAATAACCCTACCTACAACGGCCTTATTTTTCTTTTAGGCGTCCTACTACTTTTGGGTTGTGAATTGATCGTATTCGGATCAATTTCTTTAGGTTGGGGTTATTGTTAAGGATTTGGGTCAGGATAGTTAGATATAGAGTTAAGGTTGGTGTACTAGGGTTAGATTGAAAATAAACCACTAAAGTAAACTAAGCCCCCCCCCCCCCTCAACGCTAAGTCATTGTCTTTTTTTTCGTACAGAGTTCCTTTACTGTATTGCTATCGAATTCAGTGGCATACCAAATGTATATTTCTCTTCTGTTACGCTTGTATTTTTATCCAGAACAATATGGCATGCATGTTGACTTGGAAACACTATTAAACAATATTTTGACTAATTTTACCAGACAAACATCAAAACGTGAAAGGTACAATTAAGATCTTACAGATTCATAACGGTTTTACCTGAATAATAGACAATTTTTATGTAAATATTCTCCATTTATTTCGACGGGAAACAAGGAACCGGATTCTTAACAAGTTTGTTGAGCATGTTCGCTTTGTCTGCAAACAAGGTTACTGCCCGGTCGGTATACACTTTCGTAGATAAATACCATGCAAGGGACCGATCTCCCCAATACAAATTGCGGAGAAAATTCGACAATTTCTTAAATAGTGCTACTTTATTTTATATGCATTTTTTCGTCCAGAGAACATGAATGTTCAAAACATTTTTTGCTAGAAACGACGTTTCTCCATTTGTTTTTCTATTTTTTTACCCGACACCTGTAGTGCTTCACTAATGATTGCGGAACTTTATTATATTTTTTTAATCTTTTTACTATTTTTTTACCCTTAATTTGTTGTGTTCAGTCACTTTTGATGTTTTTGATCTTTACTTTGACTATGTTCAATTTTCGTTAAGTATTAATAAGCACCATATTGTTAAACTTTCTTTTTACTTTAGGCTAAGTATAAATAAAGATTATATAGTTTTTACTGTATTGAGTGTGTTCAAGATTTCTTTCAAATTAGTTCATGCATGACTTAATTTTTTTCATGGGTTTGTTTAATCAGTTACAAAACGTTTATGTGTGAAGACGTGTTTACTTTAAACTTCCGCCGTTTGTTATTGAGAAATGCATTGGCTCAAAATTTTGCACCTGTTTTCAATCATGTAATTGTCTAATGTGGTTTTTTTCATAGATTTTCATATTTTTACTGTGTTTTACATTTTATTCGTCTTTCGTGTTACCGGTTGACATTATACTGTCAGAAAAATGGCCTCGTGATATATTCACACAAGGTCTAATACCAATTAAACCATGATTACCTGGTGTAAACTCGCACTGCCTGGAATACTAAGATCAGCAACTTGGCAGTGCGTCTGTATGCTGTGGAAGTTCACAATCAACTGTGCGCAGTACAGCAATTTGGGGTCCGATCTAGCCAGTCCGTGCAGGGGTCCCAATTCCGGCGTAGTTCTGTACTTTGTATTCCTACGCGTCATGCATCACTGCGACATTCTTCCTCATTATCTTCTTTTTGTTGTTGGCCCCGGGTAGGTGAATTTGGTGGAATGATGGTGGGCCCTGAGTAGTTGTAGAGTAGAGCTAAATGCTGGTTGGCCCTAAGTAATTAAGTGTTGATTGGCCCTGAGTAGTAGAATGATGTTTGGCCCTGAGTAGTTATGTTGAATGGCCCTGAGTAGTTGAATAACGATGTTTGGCCCTGAGTGGTTATATCGAATGGCCCTGGGTAGTTGACTAATGATGTTTGGCCCTGAGTGGTTATGTTGAATGGCCCTGGGTAGTTGAATAATGATGTTTGGCCCTGAGTTTTAAAACGTTAAGTGGCCCTGAGTGGCTGGTGTAAACCAGTTAAATGTGAGTGGTACAAATGTATACCCTGGTGACCAAGCAGACCATACATATTAAGCATGAAAATGATATAGAGATGAATGAGTGTTATATTGTTAGAATATAACAGGTACCATCAATCTGTTCGCTAAACAATGGAAATCTTCAGATGAATTAAGCAATGGAAATGGAAATCTTCAGATGAGTAAGCAATGAATTAATGAAGCTACTGGAAGTTGAGCAATGGAAATGGAGATCTTCAGATGAGTAAAGCAATGGATTAATGAAGCAACTGGAATACCGCACAGCACCATCCCCACATCTAAAGAGATTAGGTCGGGGATACCGACGCTGAACTCATTAGACTGGCAAAACTTGATGATGGAAAAATAATGCAGTTGGTGTTGAAGAGGACGTAGAGGCGTTTACATTGTTGAAATTACAGTTGATATATAGTTGTCATCATATAATTCTTAAAATTGTAGAAATGAGTTGATATGTCGCCTGCATACCAAAAGCATACTTCCCGTATGACATGGTTACTTCCATATAACATCCCGTATATGAAATATTAAAATACTGTAAAATAACATATTTACAAAATAGAATACATGACGAATTACTTGATGACGTTGATAAAGTTGAAATTACAGTTGAGATTACAGTTCAAATGTTAAAGTTGAAATATTAAAGTTGATAAATCTTTTTGACGTTAGCAGTTGTAAGTTGAACAATTTCATTGAAGGATTGGTCAAGGGTTTTTGCAATTTTCTCTGCGACAAAGTTAACATGGAATGGAGTGCCTGGTTGATTTTCATAAAAGATGAATGGTGAATCGGATTCGAGTACCAGATGTTATGCAGTGCTAGCTTGAACAAATGATGAAACTGTAGGTTTGTAAAAAATGTGTGGTGTGACGCCAAAAACTATATTGGTGAAGTAACTGGAAGCCTGTCTGTAAATGTGTGGTATGCCGGAAAAACAATGCCATTGTATGGGATGGTCCACGGGACACATCTTCTGCAAAGAGTCCAAAAGTTGGAAATGAAGGGTGGTGTCTCCTCTACAGTGTACAATTACTGTCAGTTTCTTTGAAACGGCGAGTTCAAGTTGTCTTTCGAAGTATGTAATTTGGCGTTTTAAGTTGAGTTTGGTTGAAGTGTTTGAGGAGTCCAGGCCACATTCACCGATAGCTACTGTACGTTGAGTTTTAATAATTTCCTCTAAAGTGTCTAAATATTCGTCCAAAATTTCTTCGTTGGTGGTTTGTATTGTTTTAGGGTGGATCCCAAAAGAGAAGTATAGTTGTGGAACAGATGAGACGAGTTTGGATGTATCCTCCCTCTTTGGCCATAATCTTGGAAAGCAGTAATTGGAAATGAGTATTGCGAGCTGTGTGTTGAAAAGTGGTGTGATGTTGCATAGATCAAACTCTTGAAGGTCGGGGATACCGACGCAATTCAAGAGATGATCTAGATGAAGATGAGCATCAGCAATCTGGATGAAAGAAATTGTGGAGTTGTCAGAATCTGGAGAAGATGGAGATAGCTCCATCCCTTGGTTATCTGATGATGCCTCACTGACAGCCTCAGGAGATGGTATTACACTGTAGGCTTCAGGAGCAGGTGGAGTCTCCATATCAGCGAGGTCAAAGTTCCTCACCCTCACTTGCTGTTCGAATGTCAATCCTGTTAAGAGGTGTAGAATCACTCCAGTGGAGCAGAGCATAGATGGAAAAATTGCCGTCGGAGTCCAGGATAGTAAAAACTGGTGTCCTTCGGAAAGGCTCCTCCTCGTCCACTGATCTACAAAGGTCCAAATCAGGATTGGTGAGGAACTTCCTCTTATAGATATCATACAGAGGTTTATCGAAGTTTAGGGAGTCTCGCATCTCCTCCAGAGTGGAAAACTGTAGAAGTTGCATCAGATACTGTAGAAAACCCCTGACCAATTTTGAAAGGATTGCCTTGTCTACGGTTTGTACTTGGTCTGGGTGGTCCTCTTCAAGGTGGAGCTGTAGGGGACGAGGACAGACGAGCTGGTCCCAGCACTCCCAGCAGGCTGTTGATGGTCCCCAGAACCAAGGCAGATGGTGAGCAAGAGCGTGTCTGGCAGAATGTGACACACGCTCTCCACAAACCGGACAAGCAAGCTTTCTTACTCTTCTCTTAGATTTGTGGTCTTCGGCCTCTACGTCCTCTGGTTGAACTTCCACGGGCTGTTCATCAGGATCACTTCCTCCCACTTCGTCTACTACGACCCACTGGCTTCATTCTCCAAACATCACCACTCTTTTGTCCTCCTCACCGGACTGTTGGTCTTCTTCCAGCCAGGGGCAGTAGTCTTCAAACTCCACTTCTTTTGCAAAGGAATCCATGATGAACACTAAAAATGAATTGAAATGAAATGAAATGTTAGCCTACAATATGAAAAATGATACTGGATACAGCTCTTCATGGTACAAGGTCTGTAATGGTACGTTATAAAAAATATATATTGTAGGTAATTAAAAAATATTTTTTGTCAGACTTTTATTATTATTTAAGTATGACTTTAGTTTATAGTTTAAAATAGTTTAATGTTAAAAGGTAAAAGTATGGTTATATTAGTTTATTACAATTGATATTTTTATTTTGTTTTTT
>MJUU01051755.1:258-20876 GCA_002080025.1 Modiolus philippinarum | reverse complement strand
AGTGTACATTTCACAGTTGATTCGTTACTGTCGAGCGTGTAGTTTGTACAGTGATTTTTTGAACAAAGCAAAAACGCTGTCCCAAAAGCTGCTTAGTCAGGGATTTGTTCAACCTATGTTAATTTCATCCCTCAAGAAATTCTATGGCCGTCACCATAACATCATTGAAAGATATGACGTGTCAGTATCTCGAATGAAACTGGACATTTTCAGCCAGATTCACGTCTTCTCGGATTTGACTACCGACTTTGACATTTTCCTGGATCGACTCACTCACAGTGTGACGGGTGATGTTAACAGAGCAGGACATGCTTACCCTTCCGGAGCACCTGATGTCACTCTCAGTTTTACTGGAGTTCACACTGTGAACGCCTTTGGTTTGAATGTTGTGATTTCTATTTCTGTGTTTTGTGTCTGTCTAACGTCATTGTTTTGTGTCTGGATCCATTGTTTTCTGTGTTCTCGTTTTCGCCATGTCTTTGGACTTCGATTTTTGTGGATTTCCCTCCTTTGTTCCTTCGGTATTCTACTGCCATTGTTATCAATTTATTTTCATATTTTCTATTACTTCATGATAATCTTTATGCTTGTATTTGTAGTTTATATTGTCTTTAATATCAATTTGTTTTCACTTGACTTTTATTTTCTTCTTCTACTTGTTATCATTCATAACTTAATATATTTATATGTTATGTGTTCATAGTCATGATTGGTCTTATGTTCATATCAATGTCATTGATGTTTGTGTCAGTTCATAGTCATAGTTTCATTATGTGTTTTCATTGAAATATGATATCAGTATGAATAGGATAACAGATCTAGTAAGGGTAAGGGTTAAGTTATGAAAACGGATTAGGGTTAGGGATGGCTTAGACTTTGCTGTGGTTAATAAAGCCTAAAGTTAGGGGTATGGGTAATGTTATACATTATTAGAGAATAGGGTATGATAACAGTTCAGTTTAGTTTAGGGTTAGTTTTGTTAGGGTAAAACTATTTGGGATGATGCCATTATTAACGTTATCGTTTGTTTGAAAGCTTTAGGTTAGGTTATCATTAATTAATAAATAAATTGATTTTCAAATTTAAGATAGGTATAATATTAAATCTTTTGGGTTAGGATTACATATATATTAACGATTAGTGATAAGTTATAATCATCGCTGTTCAGGTTAGAGTTTTTATTAGGTTAAGTTGGAGTAAAGTAGTTCAGGTTGGAAAAAATAAAATCATAAAGTTGTTGGGATATCTAATAATTAGCCAAAATAGAAATAACATTAAAATAAATGAATATAATAATCATGAAAAATCAATAGAAAAAAAAATAATAAAAATTAATAAAAATAATAAATTAAATAAATAATTATAAAAATGGGTAATAATAATAATAATAATGATATTATAATAATAGTTAATAGATAAAAATGAATAAAATTAAATAAATAATGAACAATATATACAATATATAAATAATAATGAAATAGAAAAATAATAATAAAAGTAATGATGAAAATAATGATTAAAATAAATAAAACATTAATTAAGAATATCAATAATTTAACTAACAGATAATGAAAATAATAATTAGATAATAAACAATAACAAAATATAATAAATTAAAATGAAGTAAAAAGTAAATAAAATAATAATACAAGTAAATAATAAATAAAAAAATAAAGAAATAATAAAGAATATGCTAGAAAATAAATGAAATAAAAATAATGAAACTAATAATTGAATAATAAAATTATAATAAAAGAAATAGAATAATATAATAAATAAATTTAAAAAAAAATCATAATATAAATAAATATCATAAATATTGGTTATGCTAATAGATAAATAAATAAAAATAATAAATTAAATAAAATAGATAAATAAATAAAATAAAAAGTAATAAAATTAATTAAGAATATAAATAAATAATTAATAATACAATAATTTAATAATAAGATAAAAAATAATATAATAAATAAATTTAAAAAAACAATTATAGATAAAATAAATAAATATAATGAATAAATAATTAATTAAGAATATAAATATATTAAATAATATAAAATGATAAATGAGTAAATAAAATGAATGAATAACAATATTATAATAAATGATATAATAAATAGATAAATAATAATGAAAAATTATTATAAATGAAATAAAATAATAGAATCAATAGATAAAATAATAATGAAAAATAAATAAATGAATTAAATAAATAATAATAATAAAATTAAAAAGGTAAAAAATAAAAGATAAATAATAATAATGATAAATGATAAAATAGTAAATAGATAAAAATAAATAAAAAATAAACAAAAATCAAAATGAAATAAAAATAAAGTAATAATAAAAGTAATAAGAAATAAGAAATAAATAAACAATAGAAATTATACTAGTAAATAAATTAATTGAAGATAATAAAACTAATAAATACATTATAATAACAGAAACAAAATAAATAAAAAAAAACTAAATAAATTTAAAAAATGATAATAAATAAAATAAATGAATATAGAATTGTCATGGGTTAGAGATAAAAGGGGGTTAATCAAATAGTTTGAGAATATAAGAATAACAATAAAAAAGTAAGTTACTATGGAGGTATAGGAAAATTGCACAAAAAATGGTTAGGGTTAGTCGTGAACAAAGACAACATTACTGATCTAACAACACAAAATTTAGGGTTAGTATAAGGATAAATGTAAGGTTAAAGGTTAGGGTTAGAATAAAGATGAGACCAGTGAAAATACCAAGGACAGAAGTAGGGCGAGACAAAAGTAGAAAAAGTACCTTGGATAGGGCGAGACCAGTGACTACACCTGGACTGGTGAAGTCGAAGCCAAAGGCAAGGCATTCGGGACGAGGTCAAAGGTTAATAATACACTATAAGGTAAAGTAGAAGGCGAGACCTAGGAAAGTACCTTAGATAGTTGTAGGGCGAAACCAGTGACTACACATGGACTGGTGAAGTCGAAGCCAAAGGCAAGGCATTCAGGACGAGGTCAAAGGTCAATGACACACTAAATGACAACACTTTAACAAAAAAGTTCAGTCACTGAATTCTAGAGACAATGGTTAAGGTGTAGTTAAAATAGATTAGGGTTAGTGCAAGGATAAGTGTAAGGTTAGGGTAAGAATGAAGACGAGACCATTGAAAATACCAAGGAAAGAAGTAGGGCGAAACCAAAGTAGAAAAAGTACCTTGGATAGGGCGAGACCAGTGACTACACCTGGACTGGTGAAGTCGAAGCCAAAGGCAAGGCATTCAGGACGAGGTCAAAGGTTAATAATACACTAAAGTACAACACTATAACAAAAGGGTTCAGTCTCTGGATTGTAGAGACAATGGTTAAGGTGTAGTAAAAAATAGATTAGGGTTAGGGTAAAAGCAAGGTCAAAGCTTGGATAAAGACGAGACCAGTAGGCAAAACCAGTGACAACACCTAAGACAAAGTGAGGCCAATGACGCAGTTAGCACCTCGTCAATAACGATTAAAGCGCCCTCTATATAAGCACAAAAATTCCCTCCTGAACTAATTATTTTAGGGAAAATTGAGGGAAAATGAAAATATTTTACAAAGAATGCACTATGGGGCTCCTCGTCAAAAGTGTTCCGAGGTAACCCACTATACTACTCATGTATCCGACTTTTACTCGACCACTCTAGACCTTTACTCAATTTAACACGACAGCATGTCAGTTATTAAAGGAGCCATCCAATGGACTCAAATGATTATTGTGATCAAGTTTGGCTGATGATCATCTTTGATATGATGAGAGTCTGCCGGATACTATCTCAAGTGGGTACCAGCCAAGGACTATTGTTTTCAGTTTTGGCCAATTGGCAAAGTAGTTTCAGAGTAGAAAGTTGTTGAATGGATATCTAAGTAGGGTCGAATATTAGATTATGTTCCCCGTTGTCGGCAATCTTGGATTGCATGCAGACAAGATAGATACTATTTTGAAATTAGAACATCCAAGGACTATTTTGACCAATTTAGGCTGCAATTCGTCCAGTGAAAATCCTTCTGGTACAATGTTAAATTTGTATATTGTATTAGCTGACGATATGGCAGACACTATTTTGAAAAGCGACCATCCTTTGGTAATCGTAACAAGTTTGGTCTAATTGGCTTAGGGATTTCAGGGGTAACGTTTGAATGAGTTTTCCCATAAGATCCAATTTAAAACTATATTCCCAGTTGGGAATTAGAAACGGACATGAATATTTTTTCACATGGAACTCATCGAGCTATTATGACTAAGCGTTTCTGGGTAGAATATATTTGAATGCAAAGTTCATGGACAACAGACACAAAATAATGGCAAAAACTCAACCTGGCTATATCAGGATTGTAAAAACAACGGCAGTAGAAAACCGAAGGAACAAGGGAGCACTGGGGTCGAAGTGCGTATCGAGAATTTCCTTCTTTACGTGAATTGCATTTAATTTCTATAGATGCGACTTGATTAAGTGCCTTATTGGCGTTAATAACAAATTGACTGCAAAAAGGTGCACATTTACGCCAATCAGGCACTTGATCGAGTCGCATCTATAGAAATTAAATTCCATTCACGTAAATAAGGAAATTCTCGATACGCACTTCGACCCTAGTGGGGAAGTGGTGATTACAAAAATCAAAGTCCAAAACATGGCGAAAGACAAAGTCAAAACAAGGACGTGAGACAGCAACAAGTAAAATAAAATAAAAAGACGAATTTTAGAACATAAGCACTCTTAGTGTGAACTCCCACGAAAACCGGGAGTGACCTCAGGTGCTCCGGAAAGGTAAACATGTCCTGCTCCACTAAGCGGCACCCGTCACAGTATCAGTGAGTCAATCCAGGGTTAAGTCAAAAGCGGTTATGTTAAATTCGTGAAGACGTGAAATCAAGCTAAAATTGTCCGTTTTCATTTGGGACACAGAAACGTCATATCTGTGAACGATGTCATGATGACGGCCATAGAATTTCTGAAGGGATGAAAGTAAGAAAGGCTGAACAAATCCCTGACTTAAAAGCTTTTGCACTATTAAAAAAAATCACTGTATAAACTACATGCTTGACAGTAACGAATCAGCTGTAAAATGTACACTTATTAAGCTTAGATTTCAAACGTCCATCTTCGACTATGTATATCAAAAGATGTAAGTACGAAACTACTGAATGAGGTGTATCAGTAGTTTCTTTAATTTCAATGTCATTGGGATAGATCTGGTGAAAATATTCCTTGAATTTTGGATTATTAAGAGAAAGTACATCGTCTATATAGCGGAAGCTAAAATTAAAGGACTGTGCTAAATGTTATTTATATTAGAAAAGATTGTCAGATCGTGCAAACTACTAGCAGAATTCAAGGATGACGTGCAGATGGCTTAAATTCAATATACTAGCTACATGTATTCTGACAAAATTTGAAATTGAATCAAAAATGTACCCAATAAACACACTCCAGAAAAAGATTCACTACACGAATTCAGATATTGTTTCTCCCAAGCATGTTGGTACGCTTATCACAAGATATGATTCAAGCTAAATGAAATCAGAAAAATGCGATTTTGAACATTTGTAACATGTACTAGAAGATAAAAAAATCTTTTATATTTTCACCGGGCAAATGATGTACCCAAAAGGGCAGCCACTCGCCAATTTCACTTTCTAAAAAACGGGTTTTATTACAGAAAGCACGTTTAGAGCTATACACAGAAATTACTGTAAATCTAGATACCATGTGATGATATGTTTTCTGTATCAGATTAGGCCTACATGTAATGACAGTGAAATTGCACAGTCGCATTCTGACGCATGTTGGTAAGAAGGACCTGTAAATATGTTAAAACGATCATTCATTCCTCTATAATGATGACTTTGAAGCATTTGCTATTGTCTAACTAAAACTACGCGCCTTCTGTGTCAGTTCTCTGCTACTCTAGATCTATCACAGTTATCACCGTTTTTTGTAGGATCAGCCACATGGGCCACAAATTTGCTGCTCTACAACCAAGCTGAACTGTTCCCTGAATTTTCACATTTTATTCCCGTATATACAAACGTACTAAAATGACAAAACTCGAGCACACTTCACCATTTCACGATCTTCTCCCGACCAGGTCTAGTTAATCAAACACAAATCGGGCTATGATCTGGCTCAATCTGACAAAGTCTGGTAGGTCGAATACGAATCGAGCATACGTCGTACGTGAATCGTGAAGAGATCGAGTGTTAGTCGTGTTCAATCGGGTAAAGGTCGAGTGAACGTCGTGAGCTAGCTCGATCAATGAATTTTATGACGTTGATCGGGATAAAACAGCATGGTCGAGTTGATCCAGTTAATCTGATCGGCAGTGCAAACCTAGTTTATAAAGTGCGACGTGTGGACGGAAGTTGCAATTTCATGCTTTTTTTAATTTATCAAAGTCCCATGACTCTGGAACGAAAAATCCATCGACAAAATTAAACGATAGGGAGCTTTTTCTGTCATACCCAACAATCCTATAAAATTTCAAGAAAAATGACCAAAGGGCTCTCTAGCTAAGAGTACGGCGTGTGGACGGACGGACGGACGGGAAGACACCGGTATACCATAATACGTCCCGTCGGTATACCATAATACGACCCATCGAAGACGTAGGTATTATAATATTTGTATAAAGGCTTCTAGTGTGATGATATCCCCAATACGCGTTTACTTATCAAAGTGTTTTATTTTATCCTTTAAATTAATAGTTATTTGCGCATTTCATCAATTTTCTAGGTCGTTTACTCCAAGTAAGTAGAGTTGTTTTTCTTTACTTTATATTTTGTTTCTTTATAACGTATTTAACAGGTTTAAGGAACATGTTGTGACGGTGAAAAGAGAGTCACACTGTGACATTATAATTTAATTAACTGGTCATATTAATAATAATAAGGTACAATTCATATGTTATTTTATTTCATTGACCAAACTCCAATGCACCAACAGGACTAATGAAGTAGAACACCCATTATTGAAGTCATCAACCAATATCTCTTGATCTTCACATAAAAATACAAGCAGAAACGAGAGAAATCATATGTTGGGTTATACCGAGATAGATAGTTATGAAGTTTTTGTCCAGTTTCGCGTTTTTAAGTGGCCCTTGTGGTTTTGATCGATACGAATCCATTTAGCAGATTCCATAGTCAGGTGAGTTTGTTGAATTTTTATGTTTTATGAATTTTTTTCATCTAAATAAAATTAGATTACCTTCAGTCCCATTATTTTGAAACAATATCATTTCAAATGGACAATTTAATATTTAGCTCCTACATTGCAGTTTGATAAAGAGAAAGAAAAAAAGAAAACCGACATATTAAAAGGTTTGTTTTAACAGCCTTCAAAGTAGGATTTAAATCAAAGTATCTTGGCCATCATCTCTAAGATTATAGTGGCCAAATGTGAAAATTTGGTGGCCAAGCTAACACAAGCAAATCAAGTATCTTTTTAAAAAAATCTGGTGGCAAGTTGGCCATAAAAAGTTACCTTGTTTGCCAGTCTTCGTCTGCCCGAACTATAACATCATTATCTTCAAAAGCATATGAATAGGTAATTCTACATGAATGATATGTTAGTTTGTTTGGGTAAAACGGTCGTCTGAGCGTTTGCTTCATTTAGCAGTATGGCGTGTGCATGTTTTCTTCAGACTCCCCGTCCGTTGCTTACTAACCCCAAAATTATATATTCTTCTGAAATTGCTGAATTATTTTCGCAGTTTGAAATGAATTTTGGAGGGATGTGAGCGTAGTCTCCCAAGAACTTTTTTAGAACCAGTTGTCGTTTACAAATATAATTAAGAAATAGAATATTGCAAGAGGGCTCTATGAGAATTAGAACATTGGTAGACCTTATATTTGTCGCGGTATAAAAATATTGACAAATATAAGGTCTGTCCATGTTCTAATTCGAATAGAACCCAATTATAAAAATATATTTCAGTTCTAATGTTTTGAAAATTCGATGCGGCTCTTAGAGGACAAAATATTGGGTTTGAACCTATTAATAAAACATGTTGAAAACTGCATGCAAAAACATAAACTAATATAGGGAAATCAGCTTTCGTCATTTTATTTAATATAAGGTGGTTATAAGCTAATGAAATGAACTTGTCAAATACGACTATTTTAAAATCGAAGCGAGTATACAGGTGCATGTAAATTCCATTTATTGATTTAGAAATATTGTATGACGATTTCGTTAATTTATATTTGGAACAATTAAACAAAAGATATAAATTTATTAACGATAGCAAATATATTATGATGTATTACATAGATAGCATTTCATAACACAAGGAACACTCGTTGACAATTTCCGCTATTGATTTTAGTTTTGTGTCTTCAGCTCAGTTGTAAATTTATTGTATTTAATTATGAATTGTAAATGTATATTGTTGCCAACCATATCTTGAAAAATGATACAACTAATTGGCAATTTTTATGTCGGATGTAGATGGAAAAGATGTTATCTCGTAATGTTGGAAACACCGGGCCCATTTTTATTTGCACTGTTGGATACTGATTGGTCCATTTGCTTTCTTCAAGTAAAATTTGTAGTGTCAGTTGCTGGTGAGACCATTATCTCGAAGTACAAAAATGAAAACATCGCGATGCGGTTGCCGATAGGGTCATTTGTTATGTGCAAATTAACTTCGTAATATCGGAAAGTCAAGGTCGGGGCTGAATGTAAATTTCGCAATGTCTGTTACTAATAAATTGATATCTTCATATAGCTTTGTTATGTCTGATAATGCTGAAACTAATAGCTATTTGCAAGTCAAATTTAATATAATACCATTTAAGACATTAGTTGTTATTTGGCGGGTAGTTGATTTTCGCTTCATTTGCGGTTATTCTGATGTCGTGAAAAACGTATTGTGATAAATCGCGAATAAAGAAGTTCTTGAATATAAAATCATTCAATTTTAAAGGAAAAGCGACATTTTCGACCTGCGAAAATAACCACTTATACGGTGTTAGTATTTTCCTGATACGACCATATATTTCTGCAAATAAAATTCGTACCTTTCACTAGTTTCCTGTGCTGTATAAAAAATGTTATGGTTATTTTTCTGCACTGAATGGAAATTCTTTTGGTCGGGTTCCTTCGCTCTTTGAAAATGTTTTGGTTGGTTTTTATTAACTTCTTAGGAAAATCGTTTTGGTCGGCTTCTTTGACCAAGGGAAAATGTTTTGGTCAGCTTCTTTGACTACAGGAAACTGTTTTTGTCATTGGTCAATTTCCTTGATATTTTGGTCGTTTTCCTGATTCCGACCATGATAATTCTTGAATTTTCAGTGAAGTAAACATATAATACATAGAGATGAACCAGTTTAAATAATTATTTGGTGTTCAATACTTCAATCATATAGGTACGAGAACATGTAAAGATATATCCTTCATTGTCTATCATCTCCATATCTCATGATGTCTCATATTTTGTATCTAGAAAAGAGGATCAGATGGAAGTTGACGGCTTCCTAGACCAAATTGAAGAAGGAATTAAATTGACACAGGAAAGAATCAAAGGTTTGCACTACAATATTTGATTACATTTTCCATTGGACACATTAAATGTTATAATGACACACCAAATACATGCAAAATGAAACATTTTTGGATTAAGAGCAATATAAAGATAGTCCTACTGACAAGAGAAATGACGTAAAGAAACAAATAGACAGGACCATACACTAATAATAGGACCTAACCATGTAACTTCCCTCCTTCCTACCCTCAAAAAAAGAAAAATAGATAAAATACAATGGTAACAGTACAACTTTACGGTTTCAACTGTTACACAGATACGGGTAGCTTTCCCGCACGAGTAACCAGATTAAGGCCCATAGGCGTCGCTATAAACTGTATTTTTACCGACAATTCTGCGATTAACTTCCTGGACATTCAAATCAATAAAAAAAAATCATGTCCTAATTGTATCTAACGTAGTAAGTGGACAAGGAACCTAATTGTCCAGGCATGTAGATACTCTACTTGATGAATCAATTTAAATTAACTGTTTCAGAATATATATTTATGGTAAACGTAAAAATGCAAAATTTCAAAAAGGAATAGACAAAAAGTGAATGGACAAAACAGAAGGCGGAAATACAAAAAGAAAACCGATAAAAAAAACAACAAAAACAAATGATATAAAGCGCTATGATTAAAACTGTTTTTACGGTCACCTGCAGTTCGAGCTCAGTGACACTATGTAGTGGTCAGCGGAAGTGTTTGCCCACTGAGCAGCCATTTTGCTTACGGACTGGGCGAAGATTTGATGAGCACCTTGGCTTCCTCCGCAAGCTAGGTGATATTATATTATATACTCATTTAAATATCTATAATCTGCTTTGTTCATATCGTATCACATGACGTTTTATATATCGCTGGTCAACCGGTTAACATTGGGTCGTATAGGAAGGTCAACCGGTAAACAAGAAAATTCTATTATAATACAATACAGTAGTTAGCACACTAGATAGTGTGTGCCCCATGGTTTCTCTCCCCTTGAAATTACGTTCACCCTCGAGCAAGCTCTCGGGTGACCTTACTATCTCGGAGAGAGAAATCCACTGGATCACACACTATCTAGGGTGATAATTGTAAAATCTTTTAATTCTAGTAATTATCAAAGACCCAGAGGTAATAACCATCCGTCTTTCACTTAAACACTTTGTTATGTCGATGTTTGTCAATAAAATCATTGTTTTTACGTTCTTTGTTTCATACTAAGTTCGTTTTAATGAGATTAAGTTCACTGTCTCACTTATTTTTACTAGTTTTCAGAAATTAGAGGAACGAAACTGATTGGAAACAAGAAGTAAGAGAACATATGAAAGGAAAGACATCTGATGAAATAAAAGCTTTCTTGAAAGAGCATGTCGAACCTTTCATAACTGAATCAAAGGCATAACTGAATCGTCTTCATGGAGGTAGTTGTTTATATGAGAGAAGTAGTGATAAGCTTCATTTTCTTTCAAGCAGTACATGTAGTGGGTTGAAATACAAAAATGTACATTGTAAAATAAATGACATAAATGTGTAGAACAAAAGTAGACAAAGTAAACTTGAACTTGAAATTATGAATATGATTTCATCTAAATATGATTAAATTGTAAAAATGTAAAGAAGTACATGTAAATTTATTGAAAAGAGGTTGCTGGTCTAAATTTTGAGACGCAAGTTATTTAAAATAGGATGGGCGACTAAACTCCTCGGACTTTTTGATATGTTTAGCATAAGCATTGTTTTTCCATGCGTGAATCTTACAAAATAAATAGGATATAATGATATTTTGTAAGGATGCTTTCATAGATATATAAAATGAAATGTTGGAAAATTAGAGTGGTCCGTTTGTGAAATATTTTAATGCTTTTTAATAGATTGATAGTCCTGAAATCCATGTGAGAAATTTTGTCATCATCCAGTTCTTGTTGTGTCATCTGTATTTCTTCAATTCCTATTCTAATTTTGATACTTAGACTCTTTTTGGTTCAATATGATCTCCGACAAGAGAGCTCTATGTTCTTGAAATTTTAACTGAACTTACATTTATGACGCCCATGTTTCTTGTTTTGTTTTTGGTTTGGTTTTGTTAGGTATGGAAGAGCATTAGTGCCAAATGCGGAAAAAGGATGTCGTAAGTATGAGATATTATTTCATAATTATGAGATCTTGTTTCATAGTTACGAGATATAATCTCAAAATTATGAAATCGTAGGTCATTATAATGGGAATGGTTATCTAATAATTATGAGATGCTATCTCTTTATTATCTCATAATCATGAGATATCATCTCATATTCATGAGATATTTTTCAGAATTACGAGATATTATCTTATTATTATAATATTGAACAAAGTATTTGCAATATATTTCAACGACACAGCCGTCTTCATCGGGAGCAAAACAATCCGGAATTACGGAACTTGCGTGTGATAAAGCCCCCGAGTTGTGGCGGGAAGGCATGCGATAGTATTACAGGAAGCAGTTGATAACGATGTCATATCAGCCCGCTTCGTCAATTTTGGTAAAATTTTAATTATATTTTAACTACGTATATGATAATTATCTATACTACGAGATATTCTGAAAAATAAAGTACGCGTCCAAAACAAAAGCAAGAAAAATAAAAATTAAGCCTAGTTGTACTACGGGTTTTGAATTCAGTTGGTTCTGAATTCAATTGTAAATTGGTTATCTCATAATAATGAGATAATATCTCGTAATTCTGAGGTAACAACTCATAATAATGAGATATTATATGATTATTATGAGATAATTTACTCGTAATAATGCGATAACAGCTCATTATAAATGAGATAATTTGTCATAGTTATGAGTTACATGTAACATCTCATTAATATAAGATGATGTCTCATAAGTCATTATGAGATTATATTTCATAATTATGAAATAATATTACATTATTTTGAGATAATGTCACATTTTTATGAGATATTTTTCATAATAAGAAAATGGGATAATATCATGTTATATGAGATAATCATTTCACAATTATGAAATGACATCCCATAATTTTGAAATGATATCTCGTAATGATGAGATATTACCTAATAATTACGAGATCCTCTTCATTTATGTGGCACCAAAACGCTTTTGTTGAAAGGCAACAATGTCCGCCGACTTAATGAAAATCGAAATTTATAATTTTCAAGTTTGGTTCGTAGTTACAATGTATATCATAATTGGTCATTAGAGATATTATATCAATTTTTCAGCAGTTGATTATTATATTTGTACCCTCTCCATTTCGTCAAGGCTCGAAATTTCAAAGCTTAACTAGCCCGACAGTACAAATACCTAGAAGAGGAAGACCTCATTTGACTACTGTGTCGACAAGTTTCAACACATTCGGTTAATTGGCATACATATTGAGTAATAATTAAGATTTTAGATTTCAGAGAAATAAATACTTGTATGCATGAATAGTTAAACATATTTTTTCTACATAGTTAATTACGACATAACTGTACTCACTGAAGAAGAAGAAAACTGTTGAAGGAAGTTTTGGGTTTTCTAGAAAAGTTGTATGCCCGGGTGTTTTTTGTACCCTAATCACACAGTTTCTGTTTCTGAGGAACTAGCTTGGTATTTCACATAGATTCGAAGTCGCTGAATAAAGTTTCCATATTTTATTTCACATCTGTATATTTCAACAGTCAACAATAATCTAACAATAATATATTTCATAAAAATTACAATAATGATTAGAAAAGATTAGAAATTGATTGACAGGAAAGAGCGAAACCTAGGTTATCCAATAAAATTACTTTTTACAGTTTTATCAAAAAAGTGTAATTTGACTAAAAGTCGGATAATCCGTTACTTAAGAAAAAAATCGTTATTTAAACATTGTCCGTTTCGGTTTGACAGATTAACAATAAGTGATAATTGAACGAATTAAATAAAGGTCTTTGTGACATAACTTTTTGAAACATTTTATCCGAAAGATATTTACGGTTTAACAAATACGTTGCGCACGATATTGCGACAGTTTATCATTTTGCCCCTATGTTTTCGCTATCCTTTAGAAATAATTTTTTATTTAAGTATGTGAACATAAATTATCTTATGTATGTTCATAAAGTATGTATATCGGTGAAAAATTCCAACTGCAACCAAATTAAAGAAATCTTAGTAGCCTTATTGTTTAATAAAACTTGATTTTTTAAGCGTAAGACGTAACATTAAAACTTCTTCTGTAGAAATAATTGTATTTTTAATTTTGTTTGATGGATCTGCTTGAAATTTTGCAAACAAACTTTACGAATTCACAGCTTTGTGACATCAGAGTATCAAAGACGTATCTTTGACGCGAAAAAAGTTTGAAACACATGAAGGTGGTCATTTCGACCCGTAAGACCGGAAAAATAACGAATTCATAATTCGATGTAAAAGAAATACCTGGTTCTCACTCAATTTATATAGCAAATATGATTACAATTTTTATACTGTAAAAAAGTTCATTATTTAAAGAATTGTTAACCAAAAAATCAGACATGTTTTTCTTTTCTCCGAAGAGCAATATAAAAAATAGCGGATTTGTCCACTGCCGTCAAAATTGTTATAACATACGTCCAATCAATATTTTCACACGTATTTTGCATAAAACTGTTTTAAGATAAATGCTTAGTATTTGTAATCGAAAGTAAGTTCATTTCATGTACTTTGTAATGATTCAAATGAAAATGTATAATATTTTCCCAAGAAAAAGTTGTACATGTTTTACGAGGTCTAGCGGAATTGTCCAACGTTGATATTTTTAACGTTTTCATGTGAAACGCGCCGTTCGCTCTTCACGGCGTGTTTTTGGAAAATGTGAAACTCTTCATATTCTAAAAAAACTCTCTGCATGGAATACAAATTTGAAACTCGTAAGAGAAGTAATTGAAATCTAGAAAACAAGTGTAATATAATTATGAAAAAGGTTTTTAATTTGTTTTAGAATATACCATGTAACGTGTATACATTCATTCATTCATTCATACGCTCCGATTTTTATTGCTGATATACTCTTATAAATATTATAATACAAAACAATCAGTAAATAGTGATTAAAAGTCTATTTATTTGATAGCAGATAGGTATTTTTTTGCCTTTGCCATTTTCAGTAAAATTTGTAGATATGGAGTTTAAATCGAATTTGTATGTGCAGAGATTTCAGTAAGTCACCGTATTACAATACCCGAGAACTTGCATCTTGGCAAACTGGATAGTCTTGATGATTTGTAGATCAAAATATTTGATCAGAAATCCCCAAACCATACTTATAAAAATAAATACGACAAACCGCAAATTCAAATCAAGATACCATGGCATATCATTTTCTAAATTACAGCAGAAACATATGTCTCTGATTATAGGGCGCTGACTATAAAAGAAAAAATAGAAAACAATTTCTTTTGTATAATCCTATAGTTAAGGAATACGCAATTTGATGAACAATATATAAAAGTCTAGAATATCATGAATAAAAAATACATCCATTTTGATACAAATTAATATAAATATTCAATTCGGCCGGGGTAATACGTATATCCAAATATCATTTTTCGTCCGACGTCGAAATTATTGGTAGAATCGGACACCAATATCGTGCGCAACGTCAAAATAAACAATACTTGTGTAAAATACATGTAACAGTGAAATCGAGGATTTGTCTATTAAAATGAAATAAATAAATGAAATCGACAAAACCCGAATGAAATAAACATCTAATCAATACTTATTTTCAAAACTTATTGTTTAGAAAAACGAAATGAACATAATATTAATTAAACTTAAATTAAAATATAAAATCTATTTCAATTTACGGAAGGGCAAAATGATACGGTCATATCACCCCCTCCGTTCTTAGCTGATTCTCCGAATCAGCAAAAATACATTTATCAAAACTTGTAAAAAGGTCATTGAACTTATTAGATATTTACATATATACATGCGCGCAAATACAAATAATGCAGACAAAATGTCAACTTTTCAAAACTGACAAACGACAATTAAATCTTAAAATATCATGCGAAAAACACTCGCGCATATCTAAATGTCTGATCCAGCACGAAATATAACTCATTAAGACAATTACAACATATAGTTCTTCAGAAAAGTTCCATTTTATATCAATTTTATTAAATAAAATGTACATCAACATTATAAGCATGGACGTAATTCATTGGAAATAATCTTTCCATGCCGAACGTCGGGCTGTTTTCGATATGCGGAATATATATACAAACCATCGAATTATAAATTACTTGAAATCTAATCTTTGCATGACTGCGCAGTTGAAAACTCTTGGAACATTTGTCCAACGGATCATCTTCAACGAATACGACATTACTTTTTTATCACGTTAACTTTTTTTCATTTATCATATTTAAAACACTTTTATATTATTGAATTCTTCCATATTACATATGTATTATCCTTTTGAATGCAATCATTTAAAACACTCAATGTCGTTGCAAATTAAACCCCTTGAAACGAATAAAGTAGGTTATGTAGATCTATACCGCTTGAAAAGACATCGTTGCCTGAGCTAAGTATGTAGCACTTCATACCATTTAATCAAAGTTATATTTATTTATAATTTTCGCTTAATACTGGGATGAACTTTTCAAAGGCTACGATCTTTTAATAGTAATCGCTGTTGAGTTGCTACCAGACTCCTGGATATCGTATTCAAAATATTAATAAAGAGGATATGGATTATTGAAACTACGTTAACATCTGATTATTCTTCAAAAACACAACCTCTTTCAAACCGGAAGATATTCATTATATTTTGAAAGCACCAACTTAATTGGCACTGTAATTTTGTATGATTTGAATAATTTTCTATATTAATTATTCTGATTTGTTAATCTTAAGTTTATTCTTTGATAAATCATGCAAATAACCGTTCTCCATTTAGCTAATTTCATGCTTAATGCTCGTTTGTTAAACAACTTCGACTATATAGTTAGCAAGTCAGTGATAAACAATCTTGTCTCACAAGACAAAGCCTTTAGTTCCCATCATTCACAATTCACAAATGCAGAGACTGGCATTTTTAATAAACTTCAGGTAATAAAGGATGGTTTTTAACAAAATTAAAAAAAAGAATTGTCAGGAGCCCGAAATCAAAAGGGCAGAGAAAACAAAGTAGGGACAGATCCAAAGAATGGTCCTGACTTGGTACTAGCATTTCGAAAGAAATTGGGGGTTAAACTGATTTAATGGCTGACCAAACACCTTCCCTTCAATTGTGGTGGTGTCTGAGGTGTCTGGTAGCAACTCAACAGCAATTACTATTAAAAGATCGTAGTTCATCCCTTTGTAGATAACCCTAAAACATTCATATCCCTCAAATAAAAAGGGCAAATAACTCATAAACGTAAAACCCTTTTACAATGTACATAGCTAAAGCCCATCTTTATGTGTTTGTGTGTGTGTGTGTGGAAGGATGTAGATTTTAGGAATAAATTCAGATATGAAAATTCAGATGTAAAATATTTTACTTTTAAAATTCAAATCTTTATTCTTAGGCCACACCAATTTGATTTATAGTTCTTTGGATTTTGCCGCACCAATTTTGACGACTTCGACTTTTTAAAATAAAAAAAAATTGCCGCATCCGGAAAATTTTCGCCCGCATCCCGCATCCGTTTTGGCATTTAGATAGTGAAAATTTTTAATGCGGTTCCCAGTTCTCCGTTAAAAAAAATGGAAGTATTTGGAAACAAACAGTATACAGACTGCCTCAGAGCGTGATTATGGATATTATGTAGTATATTGAACCACCAATTTCGTAGTTAAATGGCATTTTCAACCTTCGGTGTGACTGTAAACGAGCATGCGTGAACTTTCGGAATAGTAGTGTCACTCGAAGCTCCTCCGATGTATGCTTCTCATGCAGTGCGTTACTCGAAATGCACCTCAGATGAAATATATGCAACTTCTAATATTTTCTTTCATTGATATAAGGTACATTTGCAATGATTAAAATTGACTTGAAGCGCGATAGCGTGGTTCGTTTGTTGACAACTGTTCTTCGTACAAGCGCGGACCTCGACGAGGACACCCTAACAAACATCGAGAAAATACCAGAACGACAGTTTTTAACTCGGCACTTGACTGCTCTAATGCTGGTAAACCACACGTATTTTGATATCGTTTTCAAGTACTACATCCCATATCTTTTTTCACCTTAAGCGATATCACCAAAACGATGTCTGAAAGACAAGAGGTTAAATAAATCTAGTGTCTAGTTCTCGACGTAACCTCACTGAAAGACCATAAGGTTATTGGACTTCATTTTCAAGCTCCATTCAAAAGGAACGGATAAAAAATACCATGAGATCCTTTGTTCTTATTTCCTTTCTAATTTGCATCAGGCATACATATGTACCAACTTTGAATGACACAAATCTGGAAAAGTATACTAAGCCTTGCCTTAATTGAAATATGTCTGCATTCCCAGAAGTGCAGTTTTAATACAGGATAACCACATTTAACAATTTAACAAATTCCTTTAAGCAAATGTACATGACCAATTTTTAACTCTGCATTCTGAAGGTATATTTTTGGACCAATAAATTTTTGTCCAATCTAAATGAAATAGCCAGAAGGTAAGAGGCAATACATTAGCTCTATCCATCATATTCTGACAATGCTGTCGATATGATAATTGTATGGAATGAAGAATCGAGTACACTGGAACATCTTTCTAAATCATATTTCCATTTTGATACTGGGTAATTCATCAAAGCATACCCCCCTCTTCATAAGATCTTTCAAGTGACACCCCTTGGCCTTCCCTTGAAAAAGAACTCTCAAATGATGAGAAAAAACATGAAAATATGTTTGAAGGTTTTGATGAACCAAATTACAAGTTAAAAGCCAATTGCATGTTAGTTCAAGCATCACCTACTATTATTGAACTCGGTATCCTCCAAAAAACATATTTTATTTCGCTCGATGAAACTGGTTTTAGAAGAAAAAAATAAGTTAAAAAAATCGCTCGCTCCTAAAAATTGCATTCGCCTCAAAAATCATCCGTTTCCCGAAAATAAAATTATCAAAAAAATTTCGCTCGCTCGCCCCAATTTTTCACTGAAAAAAATCCAAAGAACTATAAATCAAATTGGTGTGGCCTTACCAGAGACATATGATTATATGTCTCTGTTTTTTCTTTGAAATGTATTAAATCACAAAAAGTTTTTGGCCTCTAAAATTGGAATAAACTGGATTGTCACATACAAAATTGACTCAACACATGATTTTTCATTTACAGTTTAACAGATGCTAATCGTGCCAACCCTTCCGGATCATTTGATTATAACCACGATGTTTTGACCCTAGCTGTATGCCCTTCTAAGTCTTTTTTAACTTTTTAAATTTTTTCTTGTGCTTATTTCTCCAGTATTCTTTTCCGAACGATTCATTCTAAATAACTGAGAAAATGTAATTTAAATCGTCGAGAAATGACAACTTTTTATGTAATATAAAGTGAGAAATCGTCTGTGAGAAAATATTGACTAATTTCGGTTTAAAATTTTGTATGAAAGATGAGCAAATTGTGTGATGAATATACATATACATCAGTAAAAGAATTTTAAGATCCATTCCGAAAGAAAAAATCCGGTGTTCAATTGATAAAAAAACTATAGCAATGCATCAGCCACCATTTGGAAAGAACAGAAGTTGCAAACAAAAAAATGTACCCCCCCCAAAAAAAAAATAAATTAAATAAAAATAAGAAAAATAAATAAATGAAATTGCATAAATTTTTGGTGTTCAGATGGTCATTTAATTCGACTATGTATGTCTCTACAGTGCAGATTAAAATCAAACTTTTGTAAGACAAAAATATATACAATACGCAATACAATAAAACTATAGATGCTCCAAAAAGTTCAAAGCTGTAACTTCATGGTCCTTGTAGAAATATGGACCGCAAAATATAAATAACTAAATACCAAGAGACTGCAAATTTAGCCTCAGGATATGGCCATTTCGACAACTTATGTCTCGACAGTGCAGATCAGATCAAAGCCATCGGGAGACAAAAAAATCTGTAAATGTGTAAGACCTGATAGAGAACAAATAACCAATAGTGTCAAAATGGAAAGACAAATTCAACTAAGGACAGAGCTATGAGGGAGATATTCCTGAGTTTTTGTAACAGAATTTCAGAAGTTTTGATATTGCAAGTTTTCATATAAAATCGGCTTATACCGCGTCAGTGGTAGAAGTATTAAGAATTCTAAAATAGAATGCACCGGTACAACAAACAATACATTTTAAAAAAAACGGTTCCTAATTTTGTAGTTTTTCATTGCGATTTTGGTTTGAATGAACATGCATATATATTTACTACAAAGATTATTTTAATAATGTCCAATATTATTCCTTTACATATATAGAACTAGATGACAAATTTGAGTTCATACACGATTAAAAACCAAGAAAGTAAACAGTTTTGATTTTATTTATTTATTTTTTAATTTACTTCATCTCGTTTATATATATTTTATCCATGTTAGAATCAAACACTGTAGGGAAGGGTTTTAGGAGCGTGGCGCTTTGCCCCTTAAATTCCTAAGAAAAGTATTGATGAATTTATGCAATATTATGTACTAAGATCAAACAGATTATACATCATCCTGTGTTAAGCCAAATTAGTGCAAGTACAATGTAAATCTTGGTTATTTTTTAAATCGCAAAATGCGACACCAAGAAATCGCGAAAATCGTAATTTGAAAATATTCCCCGCCAAAACATGTGGATTGAGCATTGAGACATTTTTTTTTTATTTATTGTTGAAAAGTTATGTGTTTTCGGTGAAAAAAAAAATGCAACTTTGCAGTACAGTGTATGTACCAGGCAGTTTCAAAATTGTTCGAGAAAAGATCCTATGAGGTAGGGCGAAATCGCTCAGAAGAAGTAAATTAATTTTGTAAGTTCACTTAAGTGGTGAATAAAGAATATGGAGTAAATGCACATGAGACAAAGTCTCTACAAATACATGGTAAAAAACAAGCAAAGGAACAACGCTTTTATTGTTGTTCTTCATCTTGAAGTCACCATGAGGCC
>MJUU01051754.1:28638-43168 GCA_002080025.1 Modiolus philippinarum | reverse complement strand
GGGGGGGGGGGGGTGGACACTCCCCAAAAAACACACATTCACACTTTGTTTTTTTTTTTACTTCATGAATAATAAAGGCAATTATTTTGCAAAAGTTGTACAACATTGACTTGAACCCTATCGCAGGAGATGTGGTAAGACAAAATAAGAGGATCATTTGACCTTTCAACGCTTTTTACGTAGTGACAGTTCTGACTTCGCCTATCCAAAACCCATAGTTGCATACAATTCCTTTTTAAAATGCTTTAAGCTGTTTTTTTTTCGGTGTGGTTGTCTTTTGTAGTTTTCTATTATCCTTCACATTAAGTTAACTATAGCTTATTTAGAAAATAAGCTTTTGAGGGACAAGAAACCACCTCCTCTTTTCGACAAATCATCTTTGAGAGACATACAATTTTCTCACTAAGTACCATTCGGTTATTTAAGCACTGTTTTCTAAGTGAGCAAATTAGGTGTCTTACAGTACATTGCTTAGAAAACTTCATTACAAATGTATTGTTGATTAAAGAAAGTGTTGTAGGTCACTGTTTCTGATTGTTACAGTCATGCTGGTCAATTATTAAAAGGATGCTAAAATGGGCGAAACAACGGCCATAAAATACTAATTTAACAAAAATGCATTAATCACATATTCAAAGTCCGGTGATATGATACAAACAAGAAAAAAAAAATAAAAGAATACATATAATATCCACGAAATATAAGAACATTTTAAATCATAACAACCTTGTGTGAACTCTCATAAAACCGGAAGTGGCATCAAGTGATCCGGAAGGACAAGAACGTCCTGAGATCGATTCGGTTTGTTTACCGCATGCATGAAAATTTAGTACAAGAAGTAGATTCGAATCATTCACCACATACTGATGTATAAGATTAAAATACATAAAGTATTCGAGTTGTCCGTAAAGCCTAAATGCAATATCATATACGCTAAAGTAATTGACACGATGTTATCATAAAAAAGAATGAGAAAAACACATGTTGACAGTGAAATCTATGTAACATCTGCTGAATGAAAGAAAACAATTTTCTTTAATTCCTAAAATATCAGATTTGATGAATTGGCTCGTGTTTAGCGCGCAGTTATGCATTCAAGATTAAAGATATATGATAAATTGGTGATAATAAATGATAATAGCATGCTTAGATAATCAGGTCTTCTCCAGTTTCAATTGCACCGAAAATGTTCCCCTGTTGTGTATAAATCATCGTTATTCTGTTATCATAACAATAGTATGTTTTCCTTTGTTCTTCGTAGGTGAGTGGCTTCCTGAGTGAGTACTTTCATAACATTCTTTTCCTCCCTAACGGCCCTTAATACGCCCGGAATATCTAAAAAATTAAGGTTTGAGTTTGCACTTGTAAATAAATCTATATTTATTGAACTGGCGGATCTAGAGAGGGTTTCCGGAGATTTGAATCCTCTTTTTAGGGAATTTTAAAAATTTTGTGCAGAATTCAGACGAGAAACGACAAAACATAACGGAAAGAATTAACTGGAATCCCCTTTTCTATACGATGTATTGTAAGTGTTAATTCTTTTAAATTTTAAAATTTGAAAATGAAGGATTGAAGAGGCACACTTCCAAACAGATGCAAAAACATCATTTCCAAGATGCTCTCCTTTGGGTTCATATATCTGTTAATGCGAAAAGTTTATATATGCACAAAGGACTCGAACTACGGGATACATAACCATTATAATATTGCGTACAGTGGCTGATCCAGACTATCTGCTAAGAGGGGCCCGACCCATAATTTTTCAAAAAGGGGTCCGGAATACAATTTTCGGAAAAATCCCTAGGAATTTAGATATCTTCCAACCTAAGGGGGCCCGGGCCCTCCCCCCCCCCTTAATCCGCCACTGGCGTATAAATTGTTAGATTCTTTGTGTCCAAGTTAAAAAGGTATTCATTGTCTAAAGTACTTGTCGGAATCCATTTAGTTTAATTTAAAGCCCAAAGACCAATCGAAATATTCTAAACATCCGAAACCCCTCTGGACATTGTTGTTGTCACTTTTTTAAACTTGTATAAATATAATCGTTCCTTAACCAGACAATATGCTAAATACAATTAATCATTGGAAAAAAAACTTAGCAAGCCCATTATTTGGGGCTACCTCCGTGTATCCTATTCTCTTTGTGAAAGGGGAAAATAACATTAATCTCGAACGTACATAAAATGCATTGAGCGACAGCCTGCAAATGGCTTTAAAAGCCATTTTGTTATGAAAATACTTATGGCCACTTAGAACAAATGCCATGATGTCTGGCTAAACTGATTAATGCATTTATGCACTCAAAACTGACCATTTTTCTGGCAATTTCTTCTATCCTCAGAAATTTGGCTTTTATGGCTGAATTCACGACACAACAGTGATTTATTTTATAAATATACTTGCATATGTGCATGCAACGCTCATTGTTGAAGTCTCATGGTGGCTTCAAGATGAAGAAGAACAACAAAGGTTTGGTTCCGTTGCTTGGTTTTGTCGTATATTTGTAGAGACTTTGTCTCATGTACATTTAATCCATACCATTTAATTGTTGATTTTTGTATGTGCGTATGAATAAAAATTGTGTATGATAATTACAGTATAACTAATTGACCGTCGTGAATATCAATAAAAATGTCACGAGTGCCGAACAACGCAGAAGGATTTAACGAGTTGCAGAACTTGTTCTGCAACGAGTTCAATCTACAGCATTGATCGACACGAGTGACATTTTTATTGATATTCATGACGGCCGATTAGTTATGCCTTTTATTATATAGATTTTCCACTCAAAAACCGAGATTTTAAATGCGGATTATTTTTTTCATGTCAATACGATAGCTGTTTACTTGACGACGACATTGAAGAGACATTGTGACGTCGCTTCATTAAGACGTCATCCAGTGACTAGAAATCCTTTATTTTCACCGGTGACAATATGACATTTATTTAACTGAGAAAACTCGATAAATCACCACTATCTATATAATAATTATCTTTGGCATTTGCGCTCGTTCAACACATCACTCCATATATGTTATAGTCGGTGACTTGGGTGAAGGCTTCAATATTCCAGCAGCATAATGCGTAATGCTACTGCAGATGATGAGATCTACATTATCCCTTGAAGGAATAAACCGATTTACCACAGTATATTATTAATTTCGGTGTATTTTACAATAAAGTGAATTTTGTTACATGTTCTTGTACTCAAAACACTTAAAGGCTATTCCCATTTTGGAGTAATCCGCTTTTTGTTCACTTTCTAGAATTCTCTAATTCGTCAACCCATCTCGTAATATTTTAACATATATTTACCAGCTTTCTGTTTTCAGCATTTCATTTACTTGTAATACGCTAAGATCCTATTAAAGATAAGCACAAAAATTAAGTTGAATTTCCAAACATTCGAAAACTGTAGCACTGTTATAAAACTTTAACCAAACACAAAACTTTTATGGTAGTTTGTAACTTTTCGAAGCAATCGACAGCACTGGCGTAGGGTTTGCGTATCCCTGAAGGATATCATGATTTTTGTTAATTAAACTTGTTTTCCTCGTACCTACCTATCGTTTTTAGCGTAAAAGCTATTAGCCTGGTAGAACCTGAACCAACCTCGCGGTAGCCAGCATGGGTCAGGATCCCAGGCTAAAAAGCTATGTACGCTTTTCAGTACCATGGTATTACGTTAGATAGTTTTTAGAAAATCTTATTGAAACTCTTTACTGAACCAACTGAAACGAGCTAAATAAGCACCATTTCAGATAATGTGTTAAAAAACAGAGAAGTCATAACAAGACAGAACATCCGTCCACAAATAAAACGATGCTGTTTAATGTATTGATCTACACCTGTCAAAAATGTTGACCAAATCAATTTGTATTGGATAAAGTAGGATTATTTTCTGATATGCCGTTGCACACCAAGTCCTCGATGGCAATGACTTTTGCCACGTCAATATGAGCACTTACTCCTTTTTCATTATAATCCAATTTGCCTTTAATTATGTGGATTTATGTACAGAAACGTCCGGTGTTTCCTTTGACAGCTAACGTAATGTAACGGAATTGTGGGTATTTTATTTCATAAGGCTTTGTTTATTTCTGGTTAATTTTCCTGAACTAAAATGTTTTATTCTGTCTATCAAAATAAAAATGCTGGCTGTAGAAAAAATATAAATGATTCATTAAATCTTACAGCCATTCCTCGGTGTTGTCTACACAGTGTCAGAACTGTTGAAATGCATGCTTAAAAGTAAAAGCTTGATGACTGACAAAGTTCCCTATACACTAACGAGAAACCTTCCGAATGCCAATGATTATAATCAATGAGATCTACAGATATCTCTGCTAAACAGGTTTAGTGAGGATAAAAACGTGTAACTGGAAGTGATAGTAGTACAATACGTGTTCAATTTTGAAATAGACATAAAAAATAAATAAGAAGACCGGTAGGTTATCTGAGGGTAGGAATTGGGGTATCCTTCTGGACCCGGTTATTCAACTCACGGTTAAAATAAACCAAGGTTTAAATTTAACGGTTGGTTAAATTTTCAACCCATGGTTACAAAACTCAGGGTTAAATACCCGTTGCTCAACCATATTTAAACCCTTGGTTATGTAAAATCATTGATGTAAAAATATCAAAGCAACATTATTCTGTTGTAGGTTCATTTCTTAATATGAATACAATGATATTTCATGCCTATCGAGGTCTAGATCTATATCGCCTGAAGCTGTGAGAGTAATCGCCCGTGAAAAAATCTGGTTTTCTTCAAACGGCATTGTAAAAGCTTTCTGTTAATCTTTATTGAATTTCTATCTATAATATTTCTTATTACTTATTATAAAATGGCTTTCCTGTCAAATATTCGGATGTGATTACCACCTATATATTATTTAACCCTTGGTTAAAAATTTTAACGATGGTTTATACGTACCTAGGTTAAATTTAGCCCGATTTAACCGAGGGTTAGTAATTTTAACCGCTGGTTAGATTTAACAAAGAGATGAGCAACGGAAAATAACCGATGGTTAAAGTTTAACCCATGGTTACATTATTTAACCCTCTGTTAAGATTTAACCGTAAGTTGAACAACCGGGTCCTGACGGTTAACGGTAAAAAAATTAGGCCAAATGATGTTAACGGAAATTTTCATGCCGTCACGGTAAATTTGCTAGATATTTCTACAATAAATATGCTTTGACGACTGACGATATTTTTTTTCTCCAAATGGAGATAACGGTACGAAATTCAAGTAATTTCACGAATCACGCTTATATATTGTTGACGATTAACGGTAAAATTTTGACCCATTTGACGTTAACGATAGCTGAAAAGAGGCATTTGACGGTTAACGATAAAGGGCATTCATACCCTCTTATCTCCCTGTACCAAGATAGTTATATATGGTAAAGTGGATATAATTTTTTTTAATTACAATATCAAAGGAGTCTTTTGTTATGATAATTGAAATTATCTCCACTTTATCCATGTATAACTAGCTTGGTATACAGGGAGATAACCGATCGATGTTTCTCATCTGTTAATACATAATGCTGTTGTTTTGTAGGATAGATAGCATCCCTTGAACGGTCACTCTCACAAAGACCAAACGACGTCATTCTAGCGTTGTACGCTATCCTCGGCCTTTTTCATCGGGGACATTTGTTAAAGACATTTATAATACAAATATTGACCTTCTCTGAACACAAAAGCTATCTCCGTCTTATGGAGTAGACTTTTCCTTTTGATCATATCGCTTATTTGTTCTCTTTCATTTTCTATACATCTTTGAGTTGATGGTCTTCCAAACATTTAGATTTCATTTGCACTGAAGAGACATAAGTTGTCAAATGTGCATAAACCCTACCGTTGGCTTTTGCTAATGCCGGTACCAAGTCCGGCTGTTCCGAGTTCCTATCGTTGTTTACGTTTGTCCTTTGTCTTGTTTGTGTTTTTCCTGTGTAGTTCCCTTGCAGATTGTGGCATGTGACTTATTTTCAGCCATTATAGATGTTTCCTGTTATCCCCTTTGTTACATTTACCTTCAATGGGGTAACCCTTAAAGTGAATCGGAATATATTGTGCTCAAAAGCTCATTTTTTATTCTTTCTTTGAATACTAGCTGTAAAACTTTCAGAACTATGGCAGTATACCCCAATATACCAATATACCATTCACAAGGGACGATTATTTAAATAAGACAGTCCTCACATAGGACGTTAAAAAATAGTTGTCATTTTTCTTTTTTTTTTTTTGACAAATATATCATTTCGTCTAGTTTTGGCTTTCCAGTTAACCAGCCCTTACATCCCCTTCCATTTTAAAGACTGTTACCTTCAGGTAAGTAAGCTAATTGAGTCAACTAACACTTCAGCTTTTAAATTTTGCACACCTATCGTTCTTAACAGGGTCGAAAGACGGACGTATTATGGTATACCCTCCGTCCGTCCGTTAACTTTTTGGTTTCCGGAAATTTTTTCTGTAACCGATTGACATATTGATTTCATATTTGATATATGAGTATAGGTGAGATACAGATCAAGTTCGAATTTGGTTCCGGTCAGTTGATTTTTTACAGAGTTATAGCCCTTGGACTTAGTGAAATTTTGAGAAATATAGGTTTCCGTAGTTTTTTTTTCTGTAACCGCTTGACATATTGATTTCATATTTTGTATATGAGTATATCTAGGTGAGATATATATCAAGTATGAATTTGGTTCCAGTCGGTTGATTTTGTACAGAGTTATGGCCATTTGACCTGGTGAAATTTTGAAAATATAGGTTTCCGGAGTTTTTTACTTTAAACGCTTGACATATCAATTTCATATTTGGTATGTGAGTATATCTAGGTAAGATACAGATCAAGTTGGAATTGGTTCCGGTTGGTTGATTTCTTACAGAGTTATGGCCCTTGGTTTTTGTGAAATTTAATTTGATATTTGTTAGTTGTTACATCTTGATAAGCAATCTCCGAAACAGAGGTGCATAGCTCTTCCTACGTCAGATATCTGACGTAGGAAGAGCTATGCACCTCTGTTTCGGAGATTGCTTGATAAGGCACATATTCTGTTTGATTTTTTTTTCAATCAAAATTTTGTAGTGGTCCAACAATGCCATAAAGTTCGACTTGACAGGGGACGGGCGTATCATGCGCTCTTGGCGCAGCAGTTTATTTATGAATGAAAAGAGTTTCCTCTCTTGAGTGACAGCACTGCATGTATATAGGAAAGTAACAAAATTTCATTATTTTCTTGCAGTCGTTTAAGTGATTTTAAATTTGAATTTATTAGCTTGGTGTGTTCAACACGTTAAAGACGACCTTTTTACGCCTTCTTAAAGACAATTTGCTAACCTCGACTTAATAAGATTTATCTTGATAAAGTAGATTTAAACTACGTTTGTTCAGCTTCTAATAAGTGTTTATGTAGTCTGAGAAAAATCCAATGTCAATGAGTATTTTTTATAAATTACAATGCTGAACGTTTCATTATATCTTGTTCTGTAACAAATGAGTACGGCACATTCAAATTTAATTTTTGTTACCGCTGAAGTATTTTTATTGCATAAAGAATTTAAACACTAATCCGAGTCGACATTTAAATAAAGATTGATTGATTGATTGATTGATTGATTAATTCGAGTCGACATTTAATAAAGATTGATTGATTGATTGATTGATTGATTGATTGATTGATGGATTGATCGATCGATCGATCGATGCTAATGAGTAGGTGGTTGAAAATAAAAAGTACACCGAATTAAATATTTTTGTTGTAAAATTATTATAACAGGTATCGCATCATAGAAGTGATTAAATTTACTGATAAATACGAAAATTACTAACTGTTTTAAAATACAATTGCTAATTAATAATTTTATATAACAGAAAGTCTTTTGCATGTTATTTGTGTATATAGGTCTGCGCATCGGATTAACAGGACATTGTACAGGATTAATATAAAAATACTTATTTAATAACACTGCAGTAAAAACTTGATTTCATTCCCTAGGCTCAACAGTTTCATTGTTATTACTGAATTAAAAATGTCGGTCCGTTCAATTTCAAAATAACACCCTGGGCACTACTTAAACGCAATGCCATACCGGATTACTTGAGATAGCAGACCTTCCGTGTTGAAAACTAAGCGAATGCATAGTTACCAGCGAGTATGACAGATGTTTGCAGATCTTTTTTTACCCAACAAAACTAGAACCTATTATGAAATGTCCCATACCATCCACTACGTTACCACAAGTAATTAGTGTATCATAAACAATGCCAAATTACCGCTAGTATTGAAGCTGAATCGTGTAATTGTAATAAACTCGGATGAGCAATTACACCCTCAATGTTACCACTGGTAATTAGTTGAAGTTTGCAATATAACATCCACCATGTTACCGCATCATAGTTTCCCTCAACACCCGCCATGTTACTGTCGGCAATTAATTTGAGTTGGCAATGAAACAACGGCAGTAGAATTACGAAGGAACGCATCACAAGATAACATAAATCAAAGTCCAGAGACAAGGCAAAAACAAGAACACCAAAAGACGGATGACCGAAGACACTGCATGCCCACTTAACACACAAACATTAAAAATACAACACTATCAACAACTAAAGCTCTAACAGTGTGAACTCTATCAGTAACGCAATGTCCTATAACATCCGACATGATACCCTAGTGATTAGTTGAGGTGTAATAGCTTCTTACATGTGAGCAGATCAAAGATCGGGGTATCTTTCATGAATGTAAGAAATTCCGTCTTTTCTCGAGTGGAGCGCAGCGACACGAGAGAATAGGACGAAGAATTTCTTACATGTGTGAAAGATACCCCGATCTTTGATTCTGATCGAATGTTAGTAGCTATGTCTTCCGTAAAATACGACAACAAACATCTGGAAGCCTGTACCGTGCGAGTAACGTCGTCGTCTTTTGAGTCTACCTTACATTGTGACGTCAGGCGTTTATGACGCTTTGTCATGTTTACGATTATTGTATCACAAAAATAAAGACATTTGGTTGGTCATTTACCCATGTGAGACGACGTCGCGTGCATCGATCTCACATGGGTCGTCTCACACTGTAAACCAAAATTTACGGAAGATACAATAACTCCCACCTATTATCGCTAATTATTGATTCCAACATCCACAATATAACTATATAAATTAAAGTTTGCAATAAACGCTCTTTCAGAGGTCAAACGGGGTAAAAATGGCGGTCCTGTATATGAGGGCAAAGGGAATAAATTACTTTATCAACATATAAAAGGTATTTATGATTGGATAATAGCTGAACATGTCATAAATCATTATTTTACCCCAGGATGGTCATTTCCAACCAACCTTTTTTCGGCCAAGAAAATAAATAGGGAGAATCCCCCCGATTACGCTCAACTGACATAGATTTTCGGGTAAGATGTAGACGGCAATAACCCAAAAATTCGACAGTTGAATATCGTCAATTAGACCCACCATGTTACCGCACTGTATCATAAAACCAGCCAATGTTACTGCAAATTAGTTCAAGTGTGCTATAACACCCGCCATGTTACCGTTGGTAATTAGTTGAAGTTTGCAATGACACCCGCCATGTTACAACGTATACAATAAATTGAAGTCTGAAATAACACCTAGTGTCTCATAATACCTGCCATGTAATTCCTAGAAAATTAGTTGAAATTTGCATCCCAATGTTTCTGCTAACAATAAACTGTCCTGTAACTGAAATTAATTCAACGAACTGTTCCATCCTTGAACAGCTCATCTCATGTTTAATTACCACTAGTATTTAGTTCAGCATTTCATAACCGCCATAATACCGCAAGTATTTTCAAGTGCTCTATAACACCTGTGATAGCGGCTAGGTGTACATGTAAGGGACCGACCATTTAACTTGAAGGCGGGGGGTATGTTTTTTTTTCTAAAAAAATAATCTGGAGCCGATTTTATGTGAAAAAAATATTTTGGCTGGAAAAATGATGAAAAAAATTTTTCTGACGGAGGCTTTCTGCCCCAAAAAATAATGTTAATTTTGAAAAAAAATATTCTTCGATACACGTGAAAAAAATAAATAGATTGTTTCGGTCCAGAAAAAAAACCCATCCCCCCCTTTCAGGTTAAATGGTCGGTCCCTAATTGTAAAGTTTAGTCGTTATATCAGTTGTATAGTAGTGCTAAAACAAGAATTAAATATTTTGCCCGTTTAATCAATATAAGGACGAATTCAAATATTAGTATTCTGCTAGTCTATTCATTCTTACAGACTATAGAAATATTCTCAAAGCACTTCATGTTCAATTACTTTTATACCTATTTACCCACCGCATACCAACACATTGAGTTAAGAGATTAGAAACCGTGGGTCGTTTATGGTCACAAATCACGGCGCTCTCCATTCAAACAGACGATTAGTCATGCGCACTAATGTTAAAATCGATTATCTCCCATGTGTATGATTTTAAGCAAGCAGTTATTAATCTGCGTTTAACTTTCATTTATGCTTGCAGTAGACGCATTTGTAGCTTTTTGTCGTGATGCATTTTATTGTAAATACAATTTCAAAAAAATTGATGTTTTTTTTCCTTGACAGGAAAAATATCGACATCGTTCCTTTGTTGGGATGGCGGCTATAATATTATTTGAATCGGTCACGGAAACAGTAAAACCTAATCTCCGCACACACGACAAAAGAGCAGATTTGTCTGTCTGGTTGTTTTGTACGAATGAAAGATGGTGAAAATGATGCGTTTTATTTAGCGGCATTGCTATCTGTCAAACGGAAAATCGTTTAAGATCGAGAGGGTACTAGAGACATGGAAAAAGTATTAAAAAGACAATTTCGATTTAGATACAGATAAAATCATGTTTTAATATCATTTTGTTCGCGGTGAGTGATAAAATGTTTTTGAAAAAATTAACATTCAAAGAAAAAGCATCCAACTTTTTATGCATATACTGAAATTAAAGAAGCATTTGGTAAACGTAAATCATGATCAAAGAGACGCTTTGTCTTCTGTGCGTTTTAAAATTACACTTTGTTTGTTACTTTCATTTACATGTGTTTTTATTGTTAGTTTCTCGAAAAATTAGAATTGCATCTTGTAAAACAAATGAAATTCTATACTGAGAAGTTGACTAGCACCACATAATTCCTTAGAGATTAAGTTTGTCAAACGTGCATTAATTTCTTTAAAATTCAAAATCACACATTCGATGCCGTTTGTGAGTTCATATTTGGAAACGTTTATGCTTGATTTGTTTGGTTTGTGCTTGATTTGTTTGGTTTGTGTGAATAAAAATCATCTTATCATGGGAGACAACCTTACATGCACAATAGTCACTATAAAATGATTTTATATATTTCACCAAAGGGAAATAACTTTTGATAAGGGATCTGCTCTTAATTTTGAGGCTTGTTTAGGGTATATTGGGATACGGGATATTTACCACTTTTGTTAATGGGATATGGGATATTTGAGACAAAAAGTACTGGGATATGGGATATTTTGACCATGAAAAATGGGATATTGCAATAATTATTGGGATATCTTCAATTTTCAAAGGGATATTTTAGTCCAGACTTACTGGGATATGGGATATTGAGACCCCCCAAGACAAGCCTCAATGTTGGCAACTTTGATTGTTTAAGACACTCTTTGAGTGTGAAAATCGAACACACCTTGGCATGAAAAGTTTACATTTCTTACTACAAGAAAAAAACATTGCTCGCTGTCGCTTTGGAATAAAAATAAAATTCATGAAGCCTTCCTTCGGGAATAATATGAATTCTAAAATAAATGTTATTTGCATATTCTGTCTTAAAACTGAATAAAACCTGCGAGAGAAGGATGAATAAATTGTGATATGATGTGCGTAAAACCTTTTGAGACCATTATAGGTGTAAACAGAATGATTTTATGAGAAACACGCTACAAAGACGACGTCACATACGACGAAATTATTCCCGATGTCAAGAACGATTTTGGCATTGTGCCAGGAAAATGCAACCATGTCCTATGACGTCACGTTCAAATGTTTGTTATTCGAATAATTACATTTCATACATATTCATTTTAATTCCATGAATTTGATAGGTGAACATCGATCACGTGGCATATCAATGTGAAGTTGCAATACCCATGGAACACATTTGACCACATGACCGCGTGGCGGATGAATTTGTTAAAAAAGGATCCCAATGTACATGGTATACTTTCCTATAGATAAACTTGTTCTTTATATTTTGTTTTTAAAATGTAATTACAAGAATTGAAAGCATTATTTTGAAGTTTCATAGTGACTATGAAAGTATTGATCGGGNAATGAAACTTCAAAATAATGCATTCAATTCTTAAAATGAAAACTCTGGCCTTTTCTTTTGTAGAGCTTTGCTAATATAACAACATAAGCGCAATATTTTGAAAACCCATGTAAGAAGTTTGATATTTGACACATCAATTTTTAGCGGTCTAGAGTTTTTCTTAAATTTCTATCAGTTGTTTATATGCCTCAAAATATATGAAAATATAATTGGAAGTTGATGAAATTTTGTGCATTATCTATGATACATGTGCAAAAGTTTAAGCTTGTTTGAATGGATAAAGCAGAGGATAACGAATGCTTCTGAACTCCCTTAGAGAATTTATGTATGGCGACAATTTTAAGCAGTCAAAGTCTCATCAATATAAAAATGTACCACAATACGGGACTTTCGAGATAGGAACTCTCGTGTAATTGAGGACGGAAACGATCGTCTCAAATACCAGTAAGACGGATAACCGGAATCCAGACCTATTTAATATAAATATATACCTCCTAAAAACACACTATTTATGAAATTGAAATGTACTTATAATTTGAACTGCATTACAATTATTGAACTAAATTTTAATTGACGAAAAACAATTTATCTGAAGCGCTACAAATAGATTAAATGTATATCACCCTTAGCTCAACAGTGTACTTAATTAGTAATTTTTATGTATTGATTTTTTCCGGAGTGAACACGACTCAAAAGTTCCGTATTGTCCTATTAGTATTGAGATCGAGATTCAAGTTTATCATTGTTTTACACTGAGCTCAGGCCATTTATGTAAGTTTTTAGTTCTCGTAAACACTCGCGGATTAAAATAAAACTACTTAAATGGCCATCCCGGCGTAAAACAATAAAAATTGAATCTCCGCGAATTATTCCTAATAAACCCTACATATTTTAATGTATTGATTAAAATTCTAAGCAATAGTTGGTAAAAGTGTTTTACGACTTGTCAGCAAACTGATAGTCCAGATGATTCTTTTATGTTCACCATTTATACTGGCTAAAATGACTTTTAAATATTCCGAAAGGCTGGAGATTTCATTACATAATGTTGTACTCAGTTGTAAAGTGCATTAAACCAAAAAATGTCTGACATTTAAATACTTTTTGACTTTAAATTAAATCAAAGTTTACATTTTAGAGATTTCTGGAATCTCTTTGATAATTCCATAGGTTTGCTCTTTTTCATTCATTCTTTATACAGATACATACCCAATTCCATTGCATTGCAAAGACCGTTTAATCACGCGAGATTTCATGTCTGCTTGTAATAACAAGTCCCCCATTATTGCTTCGTATTAGGAAATTACTCGGAATCAATTTGTCACGTCCAAAACTCTGATTTTGTTATTCTTTGTACTTGTTTTTACTCTAGATTGTTTGGTGGTGTGCTTAAAATAATTGATTTCTCGGAATTAAATGAAAAAGTAAATGTTTCTAGGCTTACGCCATGTTCTCTGCATCAAAAGTAATTTCTTTCTGGTAACTCGATAATTTACAGAAACATATAAATTAGTATTTGGTAATAGAAACAATGTAATATTTAGAATAGGGGCTTCAGTTGTATATTATTAGATTTTAGTATTGATAAATGTATTACGGGACAACTCGAATATATTATTTCATATTGAACTTATTAATCGAATTGTGACAGAAATATTATATTGTGCAAGACATTACAGATAATTTCCATTTTTTATCCACAAAAAAAGTTGAAAAATATATTTATGACGTAAAAGAGAGGCCAACGACCGATTGGTGCCGAACTGGTACCCAAAGACACAAACATAATTTTGGTTTGCTTCGGTTTGGAATTTTGACTTATGGAAGATAGGAGGCAATTTCAAAACATTTCAATCCATCTTTTGTAGGTTAAAGCAAACCTTTTGGAATTCTACCCAGCAACCATACTAAAATAGCTTCTTTAATTTAAGACAAACACTTCCTTCAATTGGATTTCAAAAATATTTGATTCCAATTTTGGTAAATTTCCTGCACTTATATTTTCGAATTCTACCAAGAAACCATACTAAATAATTCGTTTAGTTTAGGACAAACATTTTAACTCAATGGATTTCAAATATATTTGATTCCAATTTTGGTAAATTTCCTGAAAGTCTCAAAGACCACTTATTTTTTTAATTCTGCCTTACAACCATAAATCCTTAATTTTTATTTTTTTTTTGGGGGGGGGGGGG
>MJUU01051754.1:1272-28626 GCA_002080025.1 Modiolus philippinarum | reverse complement strand
TATAAATAGTTTGATTTCAAAAATATTGAGAAAAATTATGTCCAGGGCGTAAAACAACTGTTTTCTGTGTCAAACAGTGCGGGGATAGCTGTCGTTCCGACAACCTCTAGTTTTTACTAACACAAGTCATGTTGATTTTCCTCAGCAAGGAAAATTATAAGTCAGCAGCATATATTGTAATTCTACTAATATTTAATTTTGTTTTTCTCTCCTCTGTTCTCTTTTGGATGAGGGTCTTAGTTTTCGTTTTTCATAATATTCGTGAATATGCAACAACTGTAAAATACTACAAGTAAATTCTAATTAAAGGTTTGAAGCATGGAATACTAGGATTTCTGTATAACCTAATCAATGGATTGCAAAAACAATTACATTTCCATAAGTCTATCGCCTTAATAGATTTCTGGAGACTATTTATTTTCTACAGTGATAATTGAATGGCGATAAATAGAAGTATTGTACATTATGCTTAGTATTAATTTTAGATTTACTGACAGTTTCACACAGAAAATTATGATTATGTGTACATATAAAAACCCTGATTTAGTTATAGATTATGGGGTGGGAGTTATTCCAAATTTATATGTATATATTCTTTTTTTTTGATATAGTTTAGTTTTTGTCTGTTATGAAGATATCTATTCGTGTTAAGCCAATTTAATAAAATGTCATTTGAACGCCTTCCATTAGATTTCGTGCAGGATTTAGTCACAATTTGACAGAAATGGCAGGAAAAAAAACAAACAGACAAACAAACACGACAAATTTACTGCAACACTCTCTTCTTCTGAAAGCCTCGATCCTTCAATGGGCCAATTCACAAAACAATGGCTGAAAAATAGTTCCTTAAGTAGTGGGTCCTGTGGCAGAAAGTAAATGTAGGCCTATTTTTATGTGTTCGTCAATGATTACAGCATCACGGCTTGAGCTACTGATGACTGACACAGAATAACATTAGATTCATCTTTATTTTCTGGTTACATAGTTTGTTCAATACTAGTTTGTTTTTTTCTAAAAAGAACTACCCCATTGACAAATTTAAGTTGTTTCAAACCATGAAANTTGTTATTGTCTTTGGACAGCATTGCAAAAATGTCAAGTAAAATGCATTCATTTTAAATAATTGGATGTTAGGTATTTGTTTTCATGATAAAATTAATATTTATTTGCTGTGTGGAAATTTTTTTTACAATCTTAAAATTTTGATAATACCTATTGTAATGATTCTATTTGTTTGTGTAAGTAATAAAAAAAGTGAAAAACAGAGTTATCTCCTCCTACCTCAGGTCGTGGGTCCTGTGGCAGAAAGTAAATGTAGGCCTATTTTTATGTGTTTATCAATGATTACAGCATCACGGCTTGAGCTACTGATGACTGACACAGAATAACAATTAGATTCATCTTTATTTTCTGGTTACATAGTTTGTTCAATACTAGTTTGTTTTTTTTCTAAAAAGAACTACCCCATTGACAAATTTAAGTTGTTTCAAACCATGAAAATTACCTAAAGAACCGAGCTAACTGTTTTGTTCATAAAGCACTTTAGCATGTTGTGTTTTGTTACAAATTCCGTTTGATTTGCATTTTGCTGCTGCATTTAGAATTATTTGATTTTGAGATTAGACATTATTTGTCTGGATTCACTGCAGAGAGGAATGTAATTGATGCATATTAAATGCAATCTCATATCAAACACGGCGTATTCATCTTAATGTTTCATTAATTTGATGCTTAGATTCGTAGAAACAATTAGTTAACAGTACTTAACAGCTATAATCAATTAGTAAACATTTTGATGATTATGAATAGATTGCAGTGAAATCGGCTGGTTTTCATCTAAACAGTAGCCATAGTAATTATTTATAGCATGTCAATTTCTCGAGATGTTCCGAAGGTCAAACGAATGTACTTCATAGTTGTTTAATCTGACAAGTTCACAGTGGTTTACTCGTATCAGAATATTTGCGTGATTATTAAGATATAGATTAAATAATAAATACTTGATTAATGAGCGATCAATATCCGCCCGGGATGTTAAGACAAACAAGATATCGTACCGGAAAACGCCATATTTAATAACAATTCAACTTATGACCTAGCCGGTGTTCCTAATGTCGAAGAAAAATATGGAATTATTTTGAAACTGTGTTATGCAGCAGAGAGGAAAACTACTTTTGTAGAGAGGTGGCGAGACGATGTTCATCACAGAACAGAAGTTCCACCTTAATATCTCACCCGAAAGGATGAAATTTTATAGAATATTTTCTCCAACGGAACAAATTTATCCATGTTTGTTCCTAACGTGATCGAGTCTATAAAACGATTGTTCTGAAAGGAAGAAATATTATTCCAATGTTTATAGCATTTCTTCCAAAGGAACTTTGTTAGGCGGAACAATTAAACGTTTAAATGGCAAGAAAAAAAAGAATGGATTCCGTAGAGAGACAGGATTTATACAGTTGAGGAATTTGAGCAGTGCATGATAACGAAAAATTGTTCCTAAAGGGTTGCTCTACTTCGGGTTGCTATTTTAGGTGGCATCAAATTTCTTCGATTTTATGAATAAGAATAATTTTCCATTGACGACGGGTTTATTAATTATGGTTGATTTCTAACATATTTGTTTTGTACATTTTAAAGAGAATTAAGTCAACATATTGTAAAAGGAAGACAGATCAATAATCGGTTTAGAAGTTAGTCGAAATTTTATCTGGCTTTGCACCCATAGGTGAAAAAAGCCGCGATCTTGTTTGGATTTTTCATCCGTTTAAGCTTTCTTGTTCTATCTGGTATCAGCACATTCATTGAAAATATACAGTTGTTAGGACATTAACATTTTGGTAAAAAATCGTTCCTCGGTTACAAATTATTTAAATGTCGAGTTGGTATTGTGCTGATTCTGAAAAAAGTAAGGGTTTAAAGCAAGCGTCTGTATGATCAAGACATGTTAACCAACAGTATAACTAAAAACCTAAAGTCATCAACATGATTACAGAGACTTCGTGTTTCGTGTAAATATTTTGTCAATAAAACAGCGAATTTATTTCCTATCTTCTTTTCATTGCAAAAGCATTATTTAAATTAAACGGCGTGATGTAAGAAGTAATTTGATTTTATCAATTTAAATGAAAACAAAACTTCCGTTTACGGTTCCGCGTGGTGCGTTGTAAATTTCTAAGCGAGAGGGAATTGTGATAGGCATCAAGTCTTAATTTTATTCATTAAGGTTAGAATAAATAATGAACCCTTGAAAGATGCCTATACTCAGTGAAAAAAACATCGAATTTAACCTGTTTCTATTAATAAATACCTTTACAATCAAAGTAGATTAAAGTTGTTCGCATTTATTGTCTGTGTTATAGCAATACAATAAAAGTGTATTGAGCCATGAAAAGTTAATACATTGCAGTATTATGTAATTGGCATTGAGAATTGCTTTGCTCATGTCCAAAAGGTGTTGAGTCCTGAACGGTTACGACAGCTAGCCGCGTTTTAACCATATTTAGTCAAGAGGCGGTAAAAGATGTTAAAACATATTGAAATTTTAACACATTGTATCTGTAATCATGCAAAGATAATTCTGAAAAAAATGAAAGATTTTTTAATTTCTCAGTTGTTGTTTCTTTAAAAATAATCACCTTTTCAGCAAAAAATGCAAAAATGACATAAAGCAATAAAAATTCAAGTCCTGGCGCTCCAAACTGTAAGACATGGACAGTAATAACTGCTTTTGTAACTCTGATCATAAATTTTACATCAGGGCCATTTCAAGGAAAGCATTCTTGGACTTTTGTTTTCGTACACTTTCCATACAAATTATTGCTGCTGCTTTATAATGAAATTTGTTTTGACTAAAAATGGCTTGTTTGTTTAAATTTGATAAAAATACATAAATCCTTAAAAAAAGTATATATATTACAGAAGCTGAAAACATGGTGCGTTTCTTCTGATGTTCAGTATATTTACCACTAAAATGGTAATCATCAAAGCCACCAACTGGATGTACGGTCAACGGGAGACATTCCAGGGTGCTTAAGAATGGTCACTCGTCAAGTTTATTATATCAAGGTTTTAAAATTATTATTTTTATTTATTAGAACATCAATCATATATCATTTTAAGTAAAAAATATTGATAGGTCAGTGTGCACGTTTTTGAGATTTAAGCTCCTGAAGTTTTGGCGGGAAATCGAGGTTCTCTAGACTTTTCATTCACTTTGCATAAAGACCATTAAGTGCAATGAAGGAATATCAAGAATTTCATCAAAATTTGTCATAACCCTGCAAAAGGTGTATGCATTCATATTTTAAAAAGAAAAGTGGGGGTCAGTGTGCTTTAATTTTCTAATGCATCATGGTGGATAAAGTATGAGAGTTCCGAAAGTTAGAGGCAGTTTCAAAAATCTGAGGAGTGACCATCCTTAAATCAAAACGGTATACTTAAAAATAATTCCCAGAGTCGAAAATATCTTTAAATCAGACCACGACCTAGGCTTTTTTTTCTATAAGCAAAGGGGTGAACAATTTCCAATAGCAATAGTCAAAAGGAAATCATATAACCATGTCCAAACAAAGTGCATTTTACATTTTCTTTCTGGAGATACCTGTTCTGAGGACCTAGGCATCCTAAATTAAATCAAAACAAAAAAAAATTAAAAAAAATAAAAAAATACGAACAGAGAAAAAGTAGCGGGGCGTTCAGAATTTTTATATTACCTTTTCTCAAATTCATGGCTTTCGCCAAGTTCGGCAGTTCTCCTGAAACCTTCATAGTTTTCTTTGTAAGCTTTCAATATAAGCGGACAGTTTGCCTCTTGATAATTCTTAGTCACCGACTATCATTTAATGACTTCTTACATACGAAGTAAAAATCTATACTTAAAAATAAATAGTAGGTCGATGTTCATCGGTTTCATTTGATTTTTTGGGACTGAGTGCCTGGCACTTTAAAAAAAGATAAAACAAAATATTGTTCCTATTTTTATACCCAGCCACACGTAGTGGTGAGGTATTATGTGATACCCTCAGTCGTGTGCCCGTCCGTCCGCCCGTCCGTCCGTGTGTCTGTTCGTCCGTCCGTCCCCCGATGGTTTCCGACTGATAACTTGTGAACGAAATAACACAAGGTCGTCAAACTTGGTATGCAAGTTGTTCACTACATAACTCAGGTCAAGTTCGATTTTGGGTTGAGATGTCCAAGCGGTTCTGGAGTTATGCCCCTTGAAACTTTGAAATTTTGCAAATTTTAGGGTTTCTGACTGATTACTTGTGAACGAAATAACACAAGGTGTTCAAACTTGGTATGCAAGTTGTTTACCACAAAACGCGGGTAAAAAATTCAATTTTGGGCCCACATCTCCAAAGGGTTCTGGATTATGCCCCTTGAAACTTTGAAATTTTGCAAATTTTAGGGTTTCTGACTGATAACTTGAGAACGAAATAACACAATGGTCATCAAACTTGGTATGTAAATTGTTTACCACAAATCTCAGACCAAGTTCAATTTTGGGTTCAGAGGTTCAAGGGGTTCTGGAGTTATACCCCTTGAAACTGAAATTTTGCAAATTTTGGGGTTTCCTCCTCATAACATATGAATTTAATAACATACTGTCTTTAAACTTGGTATGTAAATTGTTTACCACAAAACACAGGCCAAGTATAATTTTGGGCTCAGTGGTACACAAAGTTCTGGAGTTATGCCCCTTATAACTTTGTAACTTATAATTTTTGTGAAACATGGCGGACTATCATGTAATGCACCATTACTATTTTTTTAAAAAGCATATCTGGCGCCATTTGGAATAAAAATGAAATAAACTGGCCTACTTAAAAATCCCTCCATTCCGCCATCTGAACTGAATTAAATGGTCATTGCCTTAGTGGATCATATATCAAGCTTAAATTTTAATAAGCAATATGGTAGGTTTTTTTTAACTTTATGATAAATATTTTGTGGTGTTGAAGAAATATCTCGGTAACAAAATGACTATTAAGTATGTTATAAGAAAAATGTGATGGATTTTGATACAGCGCAATTAAATCTAATTATTTCTAAATCTAAATAAAATTAGATTTACTCATTTAAAATAGCTCAATGTATACAAATGAAATTAAAATCCAATCTAAAAAAATGGTTTTGACCTAATTCAATTCGCTGTCAGAAATCAAAAACCTAATTCATAGTTAGAGGAAAATATAGAAAGAATGAGAATCTGATTTATGTTGCTTTTTATCTGAGATATCATTATTTTCAACATCAAGCACTCTAAATGGACTTTCTAATTAACAGATGCGCCTTTTGATGGAAAAGCATTTGAAAAGAAATGCACAGGCATATATTATCTTGAAGTATCAACACAGTAAACAGCTCACCTCGTTTTGTCCGGTTTGAATTTGCGTCGGTTTGATTGGTCCGGTTCAGTACTCAAACCAGACTTAACCAAGCTGTCGCTAAACAAAAGCATTGTATAACACATTATCATCTGCTTTATTATTGAATCCTTGTATGTTGTTGTTTACAAATGTAGTGAAACTCGATTTAATCTACTTTTTGCGTTTAATACAATTTTTTGCTAGATCTATTCTTGGCAAATGCTCCGAAAACCATGGTACTAGCAGTTTCAACAGTCATTTTTTTTCACTTATACCTTCATGCAAACCTTTTGAAAACTTAGGAATTATTTCAAACTATAAAAAAATCGTAACTACTCGGCTATATCCGCTTTCATGTAACGGAAATAGCCGATGAGTAACTGCTGGTCATCTGAATATGACATTTGGTAATATCATTAACGGCAGACGTAGATATATATATGTAATTTGTGTACTCCAATGGGACAAGTTGTATATGTATGCATCATCCTGGGTTCAACTTCAAACATCGACAGGGTAAGCTTTCAGACACAACTACAAAACAAAAATGCTTTCAAGAATTTTCAAAGATCTGAAAGTACAGTGTTAAGGATGGTCGCAGCATATCAAGCGCAATCTGATAAAATATGTTTAAAACTAAAAATAACATATAAAATGAATTTAAAAACAAAAAAAAACTTCCACAATTGGAACAGAGTCGTTAACCGCTATCGTATAATAAACACCGTTTGATAAAACGCAGGTTTAAAGATAACTTTGTGTTACGTCACTGATCCCCAACGTACAATTACATAACATCTGTTTAAATATGCACAAAATTATGTTTCTCTCCATGCATTGTTTAATTCTGATAGTTTTATCTGAAAAACATATAAAACTCAACAGTAAGCTTGATAAAGTTGTGATAGCTCTTTAAATTAGCGTAATTTGAAAACCAATTAACCTGGTTGAGTGTTTATTTTTAGCTCTATTTATTATATTGCAAAACTCTATTCTTAATAGCAAGACTAGAAATACAGATTTTGAAAAAAATTTCCAAACGTTGTTTGAATGATACATCTATAAATCGAAAAGATTAGCAAAGAATGTGGAAGACAGGGCGCATTTTATTATTTCTGCAAAATCACTTTACATTTTTAGCTCACCTGGCCTAAAAGGCCATGTGAGCTTTTGCCACCACTTTGCGTCCGTCGTCCGTTCGTCCGTGCGTCTACAATTTCAAAAATCTTCTCCTCTGAAACTGCTGAGCCAGTTTTAATCAAACTTGGCCTAAAGCATCACCAGGGTATGCAGTTTCAAAATTGTGTACGATTAGTCGGCTGGTCAAACAACATGGCCACCATTGCTAAGAATAGAACATAGGTGTAAATTGCAGTTTTTGGCCAGTAAATCGAAAACCGTTACAGATACAAACAAACTGTTAAAGTTAAAATGATAAGCATGACGAGATCTACCTACCGTGCAATTTTAAAGAAAATCTGAAAACCTAACTCGGAGTTATAGCCCCTTTTCCGTTTCAAATTTTTTTATTTTTTTCATTTTTTTATTTCAAAAAGTGTAACAGATAGAGGTCAAGTGTAAATTGAGAAAATGTTCAGCATATCAAGATCTACCCACTCTGCAATTTTGAAGAAAATCAAAAAAACCTTGTAGGAGTTATTGCCCTTTTTTTACAGAATTTTCAAAATTTTCATAGTTTTCGTCTTTTATTCCCAAAACTGCAGAAGATAAAGGTTCAGTGTAAATTGATAGAATGTTTGCCATGCTGTGGCAACATCAAAACTGGTGTTGAAAATTGTTCGATGCTGCCATTTTCAAAATGACCGCAAAAAAGGCGGGAAAATTCAACATTGTTTGATTTCGATGAAATTTGGTTTCCAAATAGATATTGATGTTTCGACTTCAAAACCGATGTTGAAAAGTGTTCGTGGACGCCCGTTTTCAAATTGGCCGCCATAAAAAGCGGGGAATTCAACGTTGTCGGATTTCAATGAAATTTGGTTTCCAAATTGGTATTGATGTCACTACTTCAAAACTGACGTTAAAAATTGTTCGTTGACAACCATTTTCAAAATAGCCACCAAAAAAGGCTGGAAAATTCAACATTGTCCTCTTTCAATGGAAGTTGGTTTCCAAAAAGATTTTGATGTTTTGACTTCAAAACGGGATTTGAAAATTGTTCTCGACCGCCATTTTCCAAATGGCCCCAAAAAATGCGGGAAAATTCGACATTGTCCGATTTCAATGAAATTTTGTTTCCAAGTGGATATTGATGTCGCTTATTCAAAACCGGTGTTGAAAATTGTTTGTTGACTGCCATTTTTAAATGACTGCTAAAATAGGCGGGAAAATTCAACATGGTCTGATTTCAATGAAATAGATATTGATGTTGCCACTTCAAAATTGTTTGTTGAAAGCCATTTTCAAAATGGCCACCAAAAATGCGGGAAAATTCTACATTGTCCCATTTCAATGAAACTTGTTTTCCAAATAGATATTGATGTCGTAACTTAAAAATATGGTGTTAAAAATTGTCGGTGACCACCATTTACAAAATGATGTCTCAACATCAAAACTGATGTCGAAAGTGGTCCTTGGGAAGAACGTTTTTGTCAAAAAAGCCCAACAAAGAAATAGAGTAAAACATCGGATCGGACTTAAAATACAGTTCAAGATATCGGTGGTGTTCGAGCTACCAAAGTTTGAGAGACAGAAGTTCAACTGTATAACTTACAATGTGAGCTTGATTGTGGCAACTAAAAGCCAGGTGAGCGATACAGGCTCCTGGGAGCCTCTGTTTTTTTTTTTTATTTTCTTGGTCGACATCTCCAGTGTCTGAGTTTTTTCGCCTCTTTTCTTTTAACAATAGAGACTCTCGTAATTCCAATGGCTAAAATCCAAGAAAAATAGATAAATTAGTTTACATTCTATCTGTGCCTTCGATGATGTCTGCAGCAAATAAAATCAAAAATAAAGATCATTTTTCTTATCATATGAAGATTCATTTGTACAATTCACCATATTAAGGTCATATTTTTCCGATCCTAATCATATTACGATGCTGTCTAATGGAATGTGGCTTCTTCTGTCCATTACGAGCTATTATATGTCAATTTCAGCTATTTATTACTGTAATAAAATACAAGATATCAAACAAGACTGAAATGGATAACAAAGACATTGATAAGGCCTGTTCGACTTCTCTGATTGTTTTATGACCGTTAGAAGTCACGAAGTCACGTAGTTTTCATTTTTATTCATTGATTTTTTTTATTTCTATTTTTATTTTATTTTTTATTTTTTTTAATTTTTTTTTAAATTTTTTTGCGGGTAAGGGTATATAAGTTTTAACCCTCTATACCCATTTTCATTGTTCCAGCTTACCAATAATGTGTTAACTGAACTCGATTGAGCAGCCGGTGTGTGTGANTGAAGCTATTTCGATCAAAATACGACTAGAACCCTAATAAAAAAATCTTAAACCATTGAAGCTGACCATAATTTAATCATTTGTTAAGTTAATGCGAGCGTATTATTCCTCAAAACAAATGACTTTTTAAGACAATAGGATTTTACTTTCGTATTTTTCTATTCACAATGGCGCCTCGTTAGTCAACATTGACTACAGGAAAATGGTTTCTTCTACAATGTAATTACAATGTATGATGGGAGATGATCTGGCTTACTACAGAAAATTAGATTTTATTCCTTTAAGTAATGACCACAACAATAACGGGTCGATAATTGGAGATCGCTGGGTCTGAGGACCTAGCTAGGTATTTATACCCAGTCCTAGACCACCTATTTATAATTTAAGGAGAGGATATATATAGGTTTCGGCCTGCTATCCAATCCTTTTCATGTTTATTGAATAAAATAATTTTTAAAATCAAAAGCATATTTATAATTTGAAGATTACTGCTCTTATTGGTCTAATTGCTGCTTTTGTTGTATGGACTACATACGTAGTGCGTGGCAACATATAAATGAATCACTTTATTTGTCTTGAGTTGCTGTTGTTGTTGTTCTCTGTCAAAATTTATCCTAACAATTTTCTCTGCAAATATAAATCTTTTGTATGTGACTTTAGTATTGGGTTCTGTATTGCACTTAACAATATCACCTATACTTCCTGTTTATCGATTTACAATGGGATCACTTTAGTTGTTGTTTTCGTTGATGATGTCATTCTTTTCGTACTTTTAACAGGTTTGTCGAACGTCTTCCTGTTTACAGACTAAGAACAGGGTCACTACGACCCAAAGGGGAGTACTAGCCTAGTTCATGAGTAACAAGTTTAGTGTGCGGTAATAGTTCAATGTTTTTCTTCGTTTATAGTATCAGTCCCATTACCATTATCCGATGCTGTTCCATACTGTATGCATGTATTTGTAGATAATTGATATGCTTTCATTGCCATGATTGACGTTTTATTTTCTGATGTCATAATATGTAACAAAATGCTTATTACATATTCTGATATGAATATATATAATGCTATCTTAGTCAACTTCCTATTTTTATTTATTCAATTAAACTGACGTTTGACGGCTAAAGAGCTTAAAGTGAAAAAGTCAATTGGTCTGTTTACTCCGATTCCTTCTCTTAGATACGATGAAAAGCTTTTATAATGGTGTGGTTATTGTAGTAAAACAAGAAAAGATTGTTGGAAACAAAACAGGTCGAGATTTTGTTAGATTAGACTCATCAATTGAATAAGTCTGTTCGATCAATTTTTTCGTGGTCAAAATATTCTGACATGCCATTGGAATTACATACAGTCCAAACAAAATTTTCGAGATAGGAGCTCTTCTGTGTTTGAAGTCGGAAATCAAATACTAGGTCACCAGTAGAGTTGGTTTGACTGCACCACTGTTCCGATCAATACACTAGAAAACACGAGGGGACTTTATAAACATAAGTGGATGATATAAATCGGATAATGGCTTTTATGAAATAAAAACGATACGCTAGGCTATGGAATAGCCTTGGATAGAAAACTGCGTGTTTGATTGACAAGGGTGTGGTGGCTCATGCCCGTGGGGTCATGATGTATTTGTATACTCAAATCAATAATTTTCGTTATTTTTGTCATGTCGCATTCTTCATACACAACTTGACCATGCTCGCTGATCAGTCAGGTAAAATCACAATTTTGTAAAATGGTAAAACTGGAGAAATTAAATGTTGTTCAAGCGTATTTAATTCTTCAAAAGGACCTTCATCCATTTCTAAATTATTTATCATTGCTTGAGGAGGTATAGCCTCCTTACACACATAAGAGTCACACGTTTTACACACAATATGCTTCTCTCCTTTTAACATTTCTTTCAACCTCTCATTTTTTGCATTAAATTCTTTCTCGTGTACTTGGCTTCGAAACATAAACCTTTTACAGCACACACAAATAAACACCTGTAGCTCTTTATTCTTCCGAAAAAAAAACACAAATCTATCTCTTTCCACCTTTCGTTCTCCATTGCCTAAGTATCTCCACAAACTACAATCACGCTTTGTTTAACACAGTTAAAAATATAGTATTTGTATATTATTGATTATTGCACAATACCTCATCTTTATTTATTAACTCCTGGTTTTAAATTTATACATTACTGTTCTTTTTGTCATATCTATATTTATAAATCTGGCTAAGCGATATTGCAATACCAATCCCATCATCCTGTACAAACCTGTTCGCAGTACCACCTATAGTAAATGTATATAATACTTTTCAACTTCCACAAGGAAATAGAAAAAATAAACCCCGCCCCATTTTATCAGGACGAAACTGGACGCCATTTTGATTTTCGAGAATCTGAAATTCCTATTGGTCAATAGTCTTCTGCGCAAGCGTACTCCTCACCTTCCCCCAAGAACTATCTATAAAGCTAGGCTATTCCATAGCCTAGCTAATAAGTGCCAACTACTCTCTAAACAGCTAATATGAAGTGCTGCATAAAATTAACCAAATGACAACTGTTTACTAGATTTAAAACGACGAAAACACATAAGTTACATTTTGTTTTAAATAGCGACATCTATCTGTTTACTGACAGTAATCAAGTAATCATAACCTTTTTGCACATGTAATCAGTAATTATACTGAAAATTCGGAATTTTTGTACCAGGAATAAATCTGCCATAAATGACTTATATTACGTATCCAGATTTTATGCAAGAACAGCCACTAAATAATCAATTAAAACAAATTTTAAATCCAAATTTTCATTTTTTTTTGTCTGCGGTAGCAGACTTTTAAAGCAAAGTGCAGACTTGCACTAGCGAAAGCAAAGTTCATGCGGCCAAAGTTGCTCAATATATCTTTATTTGCATACATATGTCATTTGTTGTTGTTTTAACAGTATGTTTGTATGTTCTGTGTTTGTCTTGCTTGGCCACTATTGGCACATATGCTATTGGTGTAATTTGCCAATAATCAAGTTAAATATGAAAAAGAAAGGAAGTGGGGTATATGTCGAGGAGACATCATCCCATATCCAGGTTAAAACGACCCAAAAAAAGCATCTAGGGATCACCGTACGGTCTTCAACACAGTGATGAACCTCACACCATATAGCAAGCCCTAAATAGCCCCAAAAGGTAAAAAAGTGAATAAATCAATAGAAACAAACCACATCCAATAACCCAAATATCAAGAAACTAAAATTTTATAAGAAGACAAGGACAAGCCAATGACCAATATATTCCTGACGAGGTACAGGCGCAAAAATTGCATTGGGGTTAAACTCGTTTTCTTGGATCCAAACCCTCCCCCTATGTGTGGTGAATGACTAAAAATAAATACACAAAAATACTCACAGTAAAAATCGAACTAGAAAAAATTCCAACTTATCGACTTATCAAGTATAATTTAGCAAAAAGTTTTGCATTTCACCGTCGCATTAATATCACCCCGATTTTCCCCTAAAAAAGAACTAAGTTTCTATTACGCGCTATAGCATTGCCGTACTGAACTTTCCAGTTAATATTTTCGCAGAGAGAAGTCTTTTATTACATAAGAAGAAAAAAATCCGGGGACACATTTATCGATAAGCGAGGATGAACATTTTTTTTTTCATTTTGATGATAAGTTGTACGCAGTCTTTTCTTGTGTCAGCACTTTGTCAACATTTAAATGCTTTCGAACAAAAAATCAGACGCCCATACATCAAAAAAGTTAATGTTTATGTGTTTTCTCGTAATTAACCAATCCTTTCGGTTTCGTTTGTTTAAATTTGTGCTCAGGAAATTATTCCTAATGATAGCTTTCAACTTCTTAAACAGTGGAGTTAATTTCAATGTCTTGTAAGTTTCCGTGATATGTGTCAGTTCTGTTTCCGTGTTAGGTTCAATAAAACGAAGAAAATATATAGATATAGATGCATTATTTCGATGAAACATACTTTTCCATAGTTATCGTTTATTTATAGTTAAGCTACAACTTAAATGGTCTGACCAGTTTGCATGGGGTCTTTCGACAAGATCTTGCTTTACCAATGGAAATTTCTGATAAGAACCACAACCCAATGTGAAAGTACTGCTCCCTATTTTTGTTGAAACAATAGCTGGGATTTTGTTATTTTGTTTTTGCCTTCGAATGATCTGTCTTTTCAAAACTTTAACATCCTGATTACCCTATGTGAAATTAATTTGTTTCGGCCATGGTAGATCCAAAGAACCTATTTTCGCGGCTTTGAACCCTCTTAATTATTGTGTCTTTGTTAAATTTCGTGCAGAATTTATTTTTTTTAAAATGACAAGATTGGCAATTAGCCTTGAATAACAACTGAACCGTCTTTTCTTTGGACCGGATTCTTTGGTGATTTCAAACTCCAAATGTATTTTTTTTTCTATCTGTATTGGTGAATTCTGTACACCCAAGAACGCTCCTATGCGTTTTGTCTTTTTGATTTTCAGATTTAAATTCAAGATGTCCATACATCCGGAAGTTTTGCGTGACAATATAATTGACATCTCATGTAGTGTATTATTTTATTTGTTCTGCCATATAGAAACAATTATTGCAAGTCTCTCGGTACCAAATAATATTATGACGTTTATAGGCTTGTTATGGTCGTTTCTTTGTACTTAAACCTCTTGAATCCATCATGCTTAGAAGTATTGATTTTAAAATTTATGTCATTTTCTGAAATGTACATCTGTTGGTGTTTTAGCATGATAGATGGCCGTGTAATAGATCATTTTTCCTAATAATTTTGACATTGAAGATGCATATTTCCAATTACTGGAGACAATTTGAATTAGTTACTGAGCCTGTCACTGTAAATCAGAGTCGTCTTTCAATAACTTCATTCTATTTATTTTTATATGGTATCGTTCTGCAGTGGTTTGGGATGGCGTAATGTTTAAATTGGCTCAAAAGGAATTACAACAGCTCTTAATATCAAACTTAATTCTATTTAATTTATTACTAGTAAAGAAAGGCGACGCAAGCAAAGTTTTTGTTTAAATCAAGCTTTTCTAATAAATTACAAGAATATACTTTTTGTCGTTGCTCTTAGCTGAAGATACGCATTATTCCCGGACGTCAACAGTGTGGCGGTCTGTGGATTATTTCCGGAAAACGGTTTAAAAAAAACTTGCCAACTTAAAGCATGCTAACTCATTATTTGATTGATTGATCGTTTACTTTGATCGATAAACTTGATTTGGTCAAGTGATTGAGAGATCAGCAAGAAAGCATTTACTGAAACATGTCAAAGCATATTTTATCCTCTTAACCCCTTTGTATATGTATAAACGTTATCTTTTTTAATTTCATATCATTTTTATTGACAATTAAATTCTTGTACTAAAAATATAGCGTATCGTAATAAATAATGAACAGAGAGATTTTTTAGATTGAACATTTTGCAGGCTAGGAAACATGGGGTGTTTCAATTTTATAGCGAAAATAACGTTTTTTGTTTGATCTTTTCAGCAATAAAGAAGTTTGATTATTTTTACAATTTAAGATCATCAAAAGCATATCATGCTATGTTATGTTGTCATTTTCAATACACTAAATATATATTGTAACCCAATACATAGATTGAAAGAGAAAATCAACATGTGCTTTAATATATAAAATATTATAAATCATATTCACGAAAGATTAGAATCTGATCATATGTTGTCATAAAATGATAAAGAAACGCATTTTAACAGCTGGCAGATCGTAAACAAGGGAAATTGATTTTTTTGTATGAAATTTACTACATTCTTGTATCATAGTGGGTAAATAAATTGTCAAATCGGTAGTTTGTATTTAGTTTGTACTGTAAAATATGGCATAGATTGATCCGAATTGGATAAGAATAATATGTTTTGTGAATGATATGTGACATGAGTCGATCGCCGATATACGACGGATAAAATTTAGCTTACATATTCATAGTCAGCGAATTCATGCCCGGGAAACATATACAATAATAAGACAACAACAATTTTCCAACGGGGCTAAAATCCCAACCAAAAACACCACAATAATCATAAATTGTATTGCACATAGGTACATGTTTCAGCTGCTACTGTCAGACGTTTTGGATTATAGCCTTCTGTCTCGTCCTTCCTTCATCTATCCAGTAATTGTTTAAGCTTTGGTCATCCTCTCTGAAGCATGTAACTGAAACTAAGGGCCTGTTCACACTGGAGTTAATCCGGATTAAGTTAATCTGGATCAATTTAATCCGGATTAAGATAATCCAGAACGTTACGTTCAGATTGACCAGTTTTTAGTTGAAGTACAAGTAACGTTGTGGGTTAAGTTAATTCGGATTAACTTTTGTAGTGTGAACGTAATGTTGATTAAGCCGTTTTTACCTGAGTTAATCCGGATTAACTTTTTGTAGTGTGAACAAGCCCTTTAGTTAACGAAATATAAGTAAGGTTCATATACTTTGGGCCTGTTCACACTACAAAAGTTAATCCGGATTAACTCAGGTAAAAACGGCTTAATCCACATTACTTTCACACTGCAAAAGTTAATCTGGATTAACTTAATCCACAATGTTACGTGTATTTCAACTAAAAGCTGGTCAATGTGAACGTAACATTCTTGATTAACTTAATCCGGATTAAATTAATCCAGATTAACTTAATCCGGATTAACTCCAGTGTGAACAGGCCCTTAAAATGGTAAATGAAAAATGCTGATGGAAAGGGAAAAAAACAGAGATCAGGTCTTTTAATTTCGTAATTTATCACATCATAATGAAATTATACAGGGATGATACACGACGGTCAGGTCCTCAACAATAGCCACGTGATGCCAACAAACATAGCTGTCGTCGTATGTATATTTCGGTTTTCAGCATTATCATAATATTGAATCGGGCTCTACACAATCGTAACTACTCGGCCATTTCCGCTACACTGAAAAAATAATCTATCCGGTGAAGGTCGAGTAGTTACAATTTTGGCTCTGCATTGGGTATCTAAAAAACGGACCGATATGCCATCAAGGAAAGTGAAACTTCTCCTGAGCACCAAAATCCAGTAAAATAGACACATTTGATTAACTGCAGTATGCAATATTTATTACTTTCTCTGTAACATCACTGTTTACACCGTAATTTTTTCGATGAAATATTTACTTGACATGAAGGCTTGTTTTGAAGCAATTGCATGCAGATTTCAATCCATATCCATTATAAAAGTATTGTCACCATACATAGCCATTTGTTTATGCATGATGCATGTAATCTTTCTCGATACCAGCGTATTTATCTTCGAAAATGCTGTGTTATGAGGATATATCATTTAATTGGAGATACCATAATTTACGGAAATTTTCGTGACTGAGTCATATTTTTTTCACAAAGGAACAGGAATTAATTATAATTATCTTTTTTGGTTTTGACACTAAAATATGACGGCAGTTTATCAAACTTTATTTTAGTGCTTAGATATGTTGTTGAGTGGTTTCAATCCGGAAAAGAAGTATGTCTGGTATCCTTTTGTTTCTAACTATATACGGGTGTAGGAATGTACTAGTATTCGATACACCAGTTTTATTGTGTTGACGGTGGACTGTTAGTGCCCGAGAATATTCACCAGCCCATTAGGTTAGCACTTTTGTGCTGTCCCTAGAAACAGAAATTGGAAAATTTACAAATTTGTTTAAAATTCTGTCCTTAGCCGATTTTGACTTTTCATTTAGCTTTGTTCTCTTTCAGCATTATACATCTTTCGATTTATGGCATTCCCAACGTTTTGATTTGATTTTCACTGAAGAGAAAAAAGTTATCGAAATATAGAATTTTTGGGGGTTTTTTTTGTAAACAAATTTCCATTAGACGAATTAACAAACATAATCATAATCGAAGGGTTATGCACAGCGGAGTAGTGCATAAATTGCATTTATTTAACTGATCTCACCACCCCTCCCCAAATCGAAGTTGTACCCCTAAGTTAAGAGTAAATACATCAAAGTTTTAGTCATACTAAGAGATCTTTTTCAATCGGCTGAATACACTTTAGTTATTTCCAAATGATGAAACTGACTAAGTATATACACCATGTGTATTTGCAGCCGGGCTGCATTGTGTTGAAATTCTAGACTGAATTCGGCTCATATTCGATGACAATATTACTAAATCGGAGTTCTAAAAGAATATGGGTTAAAAAACTCAATTAGAAACAAAATAAGATTTTTAACTGAATAAAATACGTTGTATTTTGACAAAAGGCAGTCTAAGGGACCGACCATTTAACTTGAAAAAAAAGGGGGGGCTTTGTTTTTTCTAAAAAAATATTTTGGAGCTGATTTTATGTGAAAAAAAATATTTTGGCTGCCAAAATGATGTAAAAACATTTTGGGAAGGAGGCTTTCTGCCCCCAATAAATAATGTTAGTTTTAAAAATATATATATTTTGTTGATACACGTGAAAAAAAAAAATCTGTCTACAAAAAAACTATAACCCCCCTCCCTTCAGGTTAAATGGTCGGTCCCTAACAGTTTTCCATATAAAATATCAAATAATGTATGTACTTTGTGAACCAATTTCAGTTGAAGCTTTCACAAGTTTCATAGTCGAGTGTGAACAAATTTTACATTCTGCATATTTAACAAATAACAAAATGTTTAATTTTACGTGCAGTGTAAAGTGTTAATTTTATGTTTGATTTTACGGTAAATTTTGTTGTTCTGTTACCACACCTGCATTATTACTACTGCCGCTCGGATATTTACATAGACACTGGGAATGGTGTCAAGTAGGGGCGTTGCACGGAATGACAAAACGAATATTGGTGCAAAAAGGGAACAAGTGCATTTTTGTTCGACGTTTTAAGTATTGTTTGAACTGAATGTCTTCCCTTATATGCATTCTTACATCGACATTAAGTTATCTCGACTAGTGTAAGAACCTGCTTATCCTATTCTCTCGTTTTGTTGGATCCACTGAAGACAAGACAGAATGTCTTACACCCATGAAAGATATTCCGATGCAAGTTTAATTTTCGCTCGTGTAAGAATCATCAGCCTGTTAGTTATGTTCGGGCTCTTTAGAATATTTAGCGATATGAAAGAATAACCACGTGTATATACCTTTGTTGGACATCAAATGGATGTATATGCACTTGTTGTTTGTTGAATTTAACACCTTTTCCAATCTACAGAAGTATAGACCACCAACAGATAGTGCTTATATGTAGCAACATGAAATTTTCATTACACCATTTGCATCTGCAATTCAAAACATAAACTATAAGTATTTATCCATTGAGCACTAGAAGTTTCTTTGATCTCTATGTAACTCCACAGCTGAAATCTAATAATAGCTCTGTCTATTTCATGTGATTTCAATTGATGAACATAAATATTTATTCTTTTATAATGCATTAAGCATGTGTGCGTTGTAAAGTTGAATAAATGACAAAATTTGGGAAGATGTTTTCACCTTGTAAGTTCTCTAAAAACCGCACTTTTTATTTTGTAAAATATCACAAGTGAATCAACTCATATCAAATTCTTTAATGATATGCAATACACAAGCAACCGATACAAAATGCAGTATGAGGACTGAGACCATAACAAACTAATGTTGTGTCGTAGCAGAATAACATTTATTTATTATTATTTACATGAACTTTTTCTTTGTTTCTTCCGTTCTTTTGCATTTTTGTTGCTTCCATCAGGATCATCGGAAATCTTCATCATGGTCACTGTAGTGCTTTAATCAAGGTCAAAGGAAAGCTTAAATCCTTTGTCCACCAGGCAACTGAAAATAATATCAAACTACAGAGACTGTCTATGCATTTGGCCTGGGTGACTTCCCGTCTGATATAAAACTGTAGTGTTTATTTTTCAACTTTAATCAAAGTATTAACATGTTTTCATATTCATGCATCTTTCTAATTCAAACTATAATATCACTTCAAAAAATGACAACATGTTTATTTGAATACATGACTTTTCTCTAACGTTTTTCTGTTTTATAAAATGATTTAATGGAAAAAAGAAAGTAAGTCAATCTTAATTATTAAAACAACTAAACAGTAGAATAAGCAGAAAAAAATGCTCATAAATATAATCTGATTGGTTACATTTGGTATCGAGAAAAGTAATTATTGTTCACACTTAAAGTTAGTGCCAATTGATCATAAATATGAGTGCCTTTAATATACATTAATGGCCGTACATATATTTATAGTCTCAATTATCATAATAAAATAATAGCTATTTGTATTTTTTCATATAAGATTGAGCTTATTATAAATATTTTCAGATATATACAAAATAAGTGTTTTCGTAATTAACCACTTGTCGGTCTTTTGCGGCTACTATCTTTCATAAGTTCTTCGCTGAAACTCCCCAAGCATTCTTACGTTGCAGGGACCAATAAGATATCTTCTTCTAGTGAAGTTCACTTCCTATTAAACAGACACCAGTGCTATTAATTTTTGATACCATAACATTTATTAAGTGCGCTGTCTGAAAAGGGAGTCTTAGATTTGTACGTTTATACTATCCCTATAGTCTGAGTGACGTACGTTGTTACACCTTATACTGTTGTTGTCAGTTTTTACAACCCATTCTGTATTTTATTTGATTGATATATACGTTGATACACACTATACTCTCTGTAATCTGATTGGTGTACGTTGTTACATCCGATACTATCTGTAATCTGATTGGTGTACGTTGTTACATACTATACTCTCTGTAATCTGATTGGTGTACGTTGTTACATACTATACTCTCTGTAATCTGATTGGTGTACGTTGTTACATCATCCTATACTGTCTGTAATCTGATTGGTGTACGTTGTTACATCCTATACTCTCTGTAATCTGATTGGTGTACGTCGTTACATGATAAACTCTCTGTAATCTGATTGGTGTACGTTGTTAAATGCTATACTCTCTGTAATGTGAATAGTGTACGTTGTTACATACTATACTCTCTGTAATCTGATTGGCGTACGTTTGTTACATGATATACTCTCTGTAATTTGATTGGTGTACGTTGTTACATCCTATACTTTCTGTAATCTGATTGGTGTACATTGTTACATCCTATACTATCTGTAATCTGATTAGTGTACGTTGTTACATGCTATACTCTCTGTAATCTGATTGGTGTACGTTGTTACATGATATTCTCTCTGTAATCTGATTGGTGTACGTTGTGGCACACTATACTATCTGTAATCTGATTTGTGTACTTTGTTACATGATATACTCTCTGTAATCTGATTGGTGTACGTTGTTACATGTTATACTCTCTGTAATCTGATTGGTGTACGTTGTTTCATGATAAACTCTCTTTAATGTGAATAGTGTACGTTGTTACATACTATACTCTCTGTAATCTGATTGGCGTACGTTTGTTACATGATATACTCTCTGTAATCTGATTAATGTACGTTGTTACATGTTATACTCTTTGTAATCTGATTGATGTACGTTGTTACATGATATACTCTCTGTAATCTGAATGGTGTACGTTGTTGCACACTATTCTATCTGTAAACTGATTTGTGTACTTTGTTACATGATAAACTATCTGTAATCTGATTGGTGTACGTTGTTACGCGAAATTCTCTCTGTAATCTGATTGGTGTACGTTGTTACATCCTATGCTATCTGTAATCTGATTGATGTACGTTGTTACATGATATACTCTCTGTAATCCGAATGGTGTACGTTGTTACATACTTTACTCTCTGTAATCTGATTGGTGTACGTTGTTACATGATATTCTCTCTATAATCCGATTGGTGTACGTTGTTACATACTATACTCTCTGTAATCTGATTGGTGTACGTTGTTGCACGCTATACTCTCTGTAATCTAATTTGTGTACTTTGTTACATACTATACTCTCTGTAATCTGATTGGTGTACGTTGTTACATTCTTTACTGTCTGTAGTCTGATTGGTGTACGTTGTTACATACTCTACTCTTTGTAATCTGATTGTTGTACGTTGTTACATGCTAAAACTCTCTATAATCGGATTGATGTACGTTGTTACATACTATACTATCTGTAATCTGATTGGTGTAAGCTGTTACATACTATACTCTCTGTAATTTGATTGGATTGGTGTACGTTGTTACATTCTTTACTCTCTGTAATCTGATTGGTCTACGTTGTTACATTCTTTACTCCCTGTAATCTGATTGGTGTACATTGTTACATACTTTACTCACTGTAATCTGATCGGTGTACGTTGTTACATACTTTACTCTCTGTGATCTGATTGGTGTACGCTGTTACATACTATGCTCTCTGTAATCTGATTGGTGTACGTTGTTACATTCTTTAATTTCTGTATTAATAAATCTGATTGGTGTACGTTGTTGCACACTATACTATCTGTAATCTGATTTGTGTACTTTGTTACATACTATACTCTCTGTAATCTGATAAGTGTACGTTGTAACATTCTTTACTCTCTGTAATCTGATTGGTGTACGTTGTTACATTCTTTACTCTCTGTTATCTGATTGGTGTACATTGTTACATACTTTACTCACTGTAATCTGATCGGTGTACGTTGTTACATACTTTACTCTCTGTGATCTTATTGGTGTACGCTGTTACATACTATGCTCTCTGTAATATGATTGGTGTACGTTGTTACATTCTTTACTTTCTGTAATCTGATTGGTGTACGTTGTTGCACACTATACTATCTGTAATCTGATCGGTGTACGTTGTTACATACTTTACTCTCTGTGATCTTATTGGTGTACGCTGTTACATACTATGCTTTCTGTAATATGATTGGTGTACGTTGTTACATTCTTTACTTTCTGTAATCTGATTGGTGTACATTGTTACATACTTTACTCACTGTAATCTGATCGGTGTACGTTGTTACATACTATACTCTCTGTGATCTGATTGGTGTACACTGTTACATACTTTGCTCTCTGTAATCTGATTGGTGTACGTTGTTACATACTTTACTCTCTGTGATCTGATTGGTGTACGCTGTTACATTCTTTACTCTCTGTAATCTGATTGTTATACTTTACTGACTGTAATCTGATCGGTGTACGTTGTTACATTCTTTACTCTTTGTAATCTGATTGGTGTTCCTTGTTACATATTATACTCTCTGTGATCTGACTGGTGTACTTTGTTACATACTATACTCTCTGTAATCTGATTGGTGTACGTTGTTACATATTTTATTCTCTGTAATCTGATTGGTGTAGGATTGTGTACCTTATACTATCTGCAATCTGATTGGGGTACCTTGTTACATTCTTCACTCTTTAAGTTTTTACAGCCTATACTGTAGATATTTTGTAATTTGTGTATTTTTGACAATATATAGTGAAAACTTTGTGCTTGAAGTTTAATTACATTTTTTCGGATAATTTTGGAAAGGGAAAGAAGAAAAAACAGTAAATGTGATTAAGGGTTGGGGATAAATTTCATTAGATTCGATTTTAGATTCAGTTGTAATAAACACTTACCGGTAAGTGAATCATGCTGAGATTATTTGGAATTCATCCATTCCCAAAGTCGGTATAACCTAATACCGAATTAGACAAAGACCATAATTTCTAATCGGAAAGGGGCATATTTGTGCTGCCATATTCCTTTGTCAAGTTTTTCACTTGGTTTGCAAATTAGAAGGGGGACAAAAGGGGAGTTTCATCCCGATAACCCCTGATTCCCCATTTTACCTTAATGAAACATCTATTTTCATCCCATCATTTCGATTTCTTGTCCAATAAATAGAATTAACTCAGTGCAGTAAACAGGCAAACGGCGTTTCAAAAGTAGCTGCATGTTAGGCGAGCATTGATAAGAAATTGTATTCTCTAAAGGAAAATGCAATCATGTTGCACAAGTGAAATATTTCATAATAACAAATCTTTATTTGCACAAATAAACCCTAACGGGTCAAAGCAAAATATACAATACAATGACATACAAATTCACAAATTGTTTACAATATATAACCATGATAACAAGAAGATTAATTTATTTAATGAAGTAAAATTGACCAATGTGGACCTCATTTTCGCAGTTCTAGAGACCGCTTTATATAGTCAACAACATTGGACAATATACTTGTATCTGGATTCAAGATTTTTTTTAACTTTGATGGAGATTTCATAGCAGTATGGAGGTTTATCATAACAGATATGAACTCTCTTGTAATTGAAGGCAGAAACGATCACCTCAAATACAAGTAAGAAGCTAACCTATTGAAATAAATGATATGCCAACTAAAAAACAACTTATTTATGAAATTGAAGTGCATAATTATATTTTTTTCTGCATGAAAATTCTTTAACTTGATTTTGATTGACGAAAAACAGTTAACCTAAACGGCTCAAATAGATTAAATAGAATCACCTATAGCTCAACAGTGTTTATTCCCTCTCAATGAATTGACGCATTGGTTTTTTTCGTATAATAATAAAACCTTTTCCAGAGTGGACACGATTCAAATAGTCCCGTATTAAAAAACATTGTCTGAAGTGAAACAGAGTTAAGTGTCTCTGTAACGTGTAATACATGAAGTGTTTAAACTTGAAGTTAGTTCAAATTCTTCTAAACGATCTTACTATCAAATAACTTTAAAATATTTTCTTAAAAAACACAAAAAAATTTTTTATCGTGACAGCTGGTAGTTTAGATTTATATAATTGAATTAAATTTAAATAGTAACCTTGACTATGCGAGAAATTGAATAACTCTTATTATCAACTGCAATCAAACAGGGTATAGTTACATGCCCATTTATACATGTTATATCCGTAACAAAATGATAAAAGACATAAATATGTTTGAGAAAATCTAGTGTAATGTATTTGTGTAAAGTTTTAAGTTTCTAAATTTTTGTAGTATTTCTGAATGTATATTGAAGTACTTTTTGCAATGGGGAGGGGGGCTATTTCATCGGCAGATCAAGACCCCGAAAGGGGGTTCCAGGCCATTTTTAATGATTTTTGTACGTTTTGCCAAAATGTTGCACGAGATTTAAAAAAAAATCTACAAAGGGGTCTAACGCCTGGAGCCCCTATAGATCCACCGGTGGCTATTTGGGTTGTAGCTGAGCAATTGCACAGATGCGCTTCCATTCCGATTTTGAAAGGGGGAATTTTTGGCCGAGTTTGATCCCAGAGCTTCAGTTTGCCAACATCACTGGTGGATTCAACTTTCGAATAAGGGGTATTAAAGTTATTTTCTGTCATTCCTTTCCTAGTTAGTGTCTTAAATGTGCACGAAATTAAAAAAAAAAAGACATCAACATAAAGAGGATCCCAAGCACTGATCCAAGCCCCCTGAATCCGCCAACATAACAAATAACGAAAATCTGCAGTTTGTGCATTTAAATACTAGATACAGCCACGATATTGACCCCATTAAGAAACTGAACATAAATTGACAACATTACACTATGTAAATACGGAGGGAGGTATATGTGTGTTTGTTTAGTTGAAATTAATTACGCGTTCTGTTTGCACTAAAACATCTTGTTTCAATAGAACGCGAAAAACTTTATCTTAAATCAACAATCAATGCATTAAAAGTTTACTTTTTTCTACAACATGTTTCAATTTGAATAATCCAGTGAGTTTATTTTTTCATACGGAAGCCCCAGTAACTTTAGCATAAAAAATAGTTTTGAGACATTTTCTCCATCTGTTGATTTTCGTTAGATTACCTGACAAGTGTCCAAAAGAAAATAAGGCCTGTCCGGTCAGAGTTCTTTGTAAAGACAAAAAAAAGTTGGGGGGGGGGATTTAATTTCGTGTTATTTCCACCTATCTCGAGTATTAATCTTCATATCACTATAAAAGAAAATTGTTACAGTGTCTATAATGCTATATTTCCTTTGAATCTATAAAAATTGACTTTAATTTGCAGATTTAATTATTAGAAAAGTCTCGTCAAGGCTCGTCTTGACTTGATAATAAGATGATCGAAAGCGCAAAGGATCAATTTTATTTGATATGTCGTTGTACTACATTTGAAATTGATAAGCCGGTGTTATTTTCTTGTCGTATATTGTATAATCTGAGGGAGGAATTTTTCGATGATTTTTGCGGTGGCGATAAAAAATATTTTCGCACAGTATCATTTTTTCAGACAACAAAGGATGAGTGGCAATAAGACCCATATTTGGCCCCAAAAATCAAGTTGTTTAAAATAGTATGATATTTATAAGAAATATTAACAATTACATCTGGCTACAAAGAAAACATATAATAATACGAATTCCTTTCATTTTGACGTTATTGTGACATCACAAGGAGCCGTCTTTTTGAAAGAAAATCAGAAAATCTGCAATTTTGAATGTTCTCAAAGGAAATTTCCTTTAAGTGAACATGGGGCACATGCAAACAACAACTTCAAACTTTCAGAAATGATGTATTTCACCATTTTACACATTTTGACTAAATATGAAGTTGTTATTCAGATGCGCCCACATTTTTCAAAGCACAAAGATGTGTAAAACACAGCAAAAATCTGTGAAATTCTGACGATTTCAAAAAATATAGCTTTTGAGTTAGCTGATTATCATGAGAATCAAACTGATATGGAAAAAAGCTTCATCATTTTCCTTAAGCCCTATATTTGTTCAATGTTTCAGCAACAAAAGACATCTGTTTGTATAGTTTTAGTTTCATGGTAAATCTTGGGCCAAAAATGGGTCTTACTGCCACTCATCCTTTATACGAAAACCAGGTGAAAATCCTTGTATCGAATTTTTTTAAGGAATTCATAACACATATTTAAAAAAAAACTCTTATTAATTAACTATTTATCAATATTCATTTTTCTCCTGTATTATTCTAAAAATGAAAAAAGATAAAGACCATTTTTCTATAATATCATCTGTTTATTGCTTTTTATAATAAAGTCCAGATTTATTTCTATATTGTACCACTCCAGTCTGAGATCTATTGTTCAAACTTGGCCCAAAAATAGAGAATCAAAACAAAGTGCATTTCTTTCATTTGATCCAGATTGAAATATAACATTTCAAGAGAATGAAATATACCACAACATGCTCAAACGTTTGCGTTGAAACACCAAACTTGAAACATTTTTTCTTAATTACGCAAATGTTTCTCGATAATACAACTCCTTTAAACAATGTAAATATTGCAAACACTTGAATATTTAAATAATTATTGATAGTTTTAAATTATATGGGCTTTGGTACCTCTCAAATGTGCACCTGCAAAGGAGGAGAAAACCCATGAGAAAGTATTATTATGTGTTTTATTGTAATTTTAAAAGTCTATGAGAGGCTTTATCTCATATAGATTTTTATAGATGTTTGTGCAAACTTTGGTATAATTTACTACAAAAACGTTGTTATATTGTCTTGTGCTACTCTAAGCTTTCGTCGTGCAGCAAGTTTGTTGTTTTTAGACTAGCTATGTTCCAATGTTTTGTATTTTTAGCTTTCCTGTAACCGGGACAAATTTAAGTGGAAGGAGTTTGAATTAATACCCTGTAGAAACTGAAAAATGAAATAATTTCAGCTTGCAAAT